>JAATWR010000252.1:0-46975 GCA_018703725.1 Brassica juncea
TGTAGTAAACCAGCAGAATACAGCCCTAAATCTATAGAATAACACTATAAAATTACTTATGTTCTTGATGAAACGAGCACAAACGGCTCCAACCTCTTTGATCATCATCATATTTTTGCGGCTGTGCAACTAGGCATTAAAAACAATATATCTAATTTTTTGAAATTTTTCTCAAATTCTCATGGCTAACCCCTAGCAGAAACATGTTGAGTTTTTATGTAATACTTTTTAATATACTGAAATCCCCTATATCTTTAGTGTTTGGTTTTTTAAATTTCTAACATGATGTGCTGCAATCTTGTCCAATTTAATGTATGCTAACTATCTTTTCTGGTAAATCGACAATCGTTCACTATTTTTTTTATTATCAATTAATTTAGTAAAAACTGCCATAATACCCCTAAATCGATGAAACTACCCTATAAAATTTTATTTTATTTTTGCTTATAACGGAGAGCAAAAGGCTCAAACCTTTTGAAACTATCATCGCATTGTTAGTGACACTGATGCAACTGGCAATTAGAACAACAATTTGTCCATATTTTTTGAATTTCTCAATCTATATGGGGCTAAACCCCCTACAAAATGATATTGAGTTTTTGGTTGGTAAATACTTTTATATACGAAAGCCTTAATCGTTGAGTGTGTGGGTTTTAAATGTTCACCATAGATTCTACCTTTTAGTTAGTACATGCTAACTCTTTTCATGCAAATGAGGCCATCGTTCAATGTTTTTTAATCATTAATCTATACAAACTTCATACTAACCTCCTAAATCGATGAATACCCATAGAAAAATTATTATTTTTTCTGATAAACCGGAGATCACAAGCTCCAAACCTTTGGAAGGCATCATCATATATTAGTGCCAGGAATTCAACTAGGCATTAAACAAATATTGTCATATTTTTTGAATTTTACAACATCTGATGGGCTAACCCCCTCGAAAAAATATTGAGTTTTTGGTATATACTTTATATACGTGAAGCCTATAATATTTATTGTTGTTTTTAAAAGTTATCTACCATTCTACAGTTTGTATAATGTATGCTAAATTCTTTTTTCTGGTACATAGCATCGTTTCATAGGTTTTTTTATCATAATTTAGTAAACTTCATAATCACCCTGAATCGATGGAAACCCATATAAAATTAGTATTTTCTCTTCATAAACGAGACGACAAGGCCTCCAACCTCTTGACTCCACCATAATGTTGTGCAGGATGCCAACTAGGCAGTTTAATCTTATTGTCATAGGTTTTTGAAATTTTCCTCAACAATCTATGGTAACCCTACACAAATTATTGAGTTTTGGTGAAATACTTTATCAACTACGAAGCTACATCTTTAGTGTTGTTTTAAATTTATATATATTCTAAATTTGTATTAATGGTAGCCTAAACTCTTTTTTGTGTAAATCGAGCATACGTCAATTTGTTGTTATCAATTATTTAGTAAAACTTCATAATCCGCCCTAAATCGATGGAATACACAGAAAAATTATTATTTTCTTATTAAACGGAGTGCACAAGGCTCCAACCTCTTTGCAACTCATCATATATTAGTGGTCATGATGCAACATAGCCAATTACAGAACAATATTGTCCTATTTTTTGAATTTTATCATCTATGGGCTAACCCCCTCTACACAAAATATTTGAGTTTTTGGTAAAGACTTTATATACTGAATGCCTATAATATTTAGTGTTTTTTAAAATTTCTACCATATTCTACTTTGTTATTAATGTTATGCGAAACTCTTTTTCAATCTTTCAGGTAATGAGATCTTTCAATATGTTGTTAATCAAATAACTAATAACTTCATAATACTCCCTAAATCGAGGGGAAAAAAAATAAGCATTAACCATAAAATTATTTTGTCTGATAGGACCCGAGACGACAAAGGCTCCAAACCTGCTTTGCATATCATCATATGTTAGGCAGGTGCCTGAGCATCTAAACAATATTGTCTATTTTTTGATTTTATCAAATCGTATGGGCTAACCCTACAAAAGTTGAGTTTGGTCAAATCCTTTTATATACTGAAGCCTATATCTTATGTTGTTTTAAATTCTACCAATCTTCTAGCATTTGTTTAATGTAATGCTAAACTCTTTTCATGGTAATATCATCGTGTCAATTGTTTTAATCAATTAATTTAGTAAAACTTCATAATACCCCACTAAATCGATGGAATAACCAATATAAAATTTATATTCGTCAGAAACGGAGACGGACAACAAGCTCCTTAAACCTCTTGAACACTACATCATATGTTAGGTGCAGGATGCAACTAATGGCATTACAAACACTATTGTCATGAGTTTTTGTGAATTTTCTCAAAATCTATGGGCTAACCCCTACAAAATATTGTACTTTTTTGGTAAATGTACTGTTATATCTGACCTATAATCTTTAGTGTTTTTTTAAAAATTTTGCTCTATTCATTCAAATTTGTATTGAATGTCAATGGGCACACTCTTTTTCCATGTAAATGAGCATCTTATTCATTGTTTTTCAACTAATTTATTAAAACTCATAATTACTCCCTAAATCGAGAGAATAACCACTAAAAAATATTATTTTCTGGCTGTATACAACAGACACAATGGCTCCAAAACCTCTTTGAACAGTCAGCATAGTTAGATGCATTGAACAACTAGGCATTAAACATAATGTCCATATTTTTTGGAATTTTCTCTAAATCTATGGGCTACCTCTACAAAATATTGAGTTTTTGTACAATACTTTATATCTGAAGCCTATAATTTTTAGTTTGTTTTAAAATTCTAACCATATCTAGCGGATTGGTATTATGTACTAGCATCGAAACTCTTTTTCATTTAAAATATGGCATAGTTCAAATTGTGTTTTTTATCATTTATTTTAGTAAACTTCATAATACCTCCTAGAATGATGAATGACCTATAACATTATTAGTTTCTTATAAACGGAGAGCACAAAGGCGCTCCAACCTCTTGAACATCATCATATGTTTCTGAGGAATGCAACTAGGATTACACATATTGTCCATGGATTTATTGAAATTTTCGTCAATAATATGGATCTAAACCCCTACAAAACTATTGAAATTTTTGTAAATCTTTATGGTAACTGAGCCTATAATCTTTAGTGTTTTTTAAAATTTCTCCAATTCTCACATTTGTAATAATGTTAGCTAAACTCTTTTTCATGGTAAATATCATATTTTCTATTGTTTTTTATCAATTTAGTAGAAACTCATAATACCTTCCAATCGATGGAATAACCACTAATAAAATTCTTAGTTTTTTGATAAGCCGAGACACAACGGCTCGCAAACCTCTTGAATCCATCATCATATGTTCGTGGAGGATGCAACTAGGCATTAAAGCAATATGTCGATATTTTCTGTGAAATTTTTCAATAAATCTAGGAGCTAACCCCTACACAATATATTGATTGTTTGGAAATCCTTTATATACGTGAGCCTATAACTCTTAGTGTTGTTTAAAATTTCACATATCATACATTTTAATTTAAGTAGGCTAAACTCTTTTTTCATGGGTAACGAGCACTCGTTCAATGGTTTTGTTTATCATTAATTTAGTAAAACTTCATACTACCCCCTAAATTCGTGGATACTCAATATAAATTATATTTTCTCTAAACGGAGACGCACAAGTGCTCCAACGCTCTTTGAACTCATCATATTTAGTGCAATGATGCAACCTAGTCACTCTAGAAACAAATCTTGTCATATTTTTGAATTTTCTCCAAATCTATGGCTAACCCTACAGAATATATGATGTTTTTGTAATACTTTAATATACTGAGGAGCCTATAACCTCTTTAGTTGTTGTTTTAAAATTTCAAGCCATTTCTACATTTGTATTATGTTAGCTAAACTCTTTTCTGTAAATGAGCATCTTCAATTTTTTTTTATCAAATAATTTATAAAACTTATAATGACTCCCTAAATGAGAGAAATACCACTATAACATAATTATTTCTTGATAAAACAGAGACGACAAGGCTGCCAAACCTCTGTGAACATCATCATATGTTAGTGCATGAAGCAACTAGGCGATTAAAACAATAGTCCATATTTTTGAAATTTCCTCAAATCTATGGGCCTAACCTCACAAAATATTGATTTTTTTTGGTAAAAGTACTTTATTACTGAGCCTAAATCTTTAAGTTTTGTTTTAAATTTCTCACACCATATTCTACATTTGTAGTAATGTTGCTAAACTCCGTGTTTCATTTGAAATGAGCAATTTTCAAGTTGTTTTTAATCAATTTATTTAGTACAACTCATATAGGCCCTCTAAATCGATGATGATCCACTAATAAGTATTAGTTTTCTCTGATAACAGAGAGCCAGCTCCAAACCCTCTTTGACCTCATCATATGTTCCGTGGGAGGAATGCAACTAGGCACATTAAAAAACTTATTTTCCATATTTTTTGAAATTTTCCTCAAAAATATATGGGTCTAAACCCTACAAGACTTATTGATTTTTGGTAACATACTTTTTATATACTGAAGCCGATAATCTTTATGTTGTTTTTAAAATGTTCCTAGCCATATTCTACACTTTGTATTATTATCGGCTAAACTCCTTTCCTGATGGACATGACATAGTTCACTTGTTTTTTATCAATTTATTTATTAAAACTTCATATACCTCCAAACCTCATGAGATACCAACGTAAAATCTTAGTTTTCTTGGATAAACGGGAAGCACACAACGGTCTCCAAACTCTTTGACTCATCATCATATTTTCGTGAGGATCCACTAGGCCATAAAATCGTTGTCATATTTGTTATTATTTTCCAAAATCTATGAGCTACCCCTACAAAAAATATTGAGTTTGTTGGTAAATACTTTATATACTGAAAGCCTATACATCTTCGTGTTGTTTTAAAATTTCTAACCATATTCTACCATTTTGTAGTAAGTGCTAAACTTTTTTCATGTAAGCATGACATCGGTTCATTTTTTTTATCAATTAATTTTAGTAAACTTCATAATACCCCCCCCTAACTCGATGAAATAACCATACAAATTATTATTTTCTTCAATAAACGGAGAACATCAAGGCTCCAAACCTCCTTTGACATCATCATATGTTAGTGCAATGCTGCAACGAGGCATTAAAACATATTGTCATATTTTTGGAAATTTTCTCAAATCATGGCTACCCTACAATAGTATTGAGTTTTGGGTAAATACTTATATACTGAACCTATAATCTTATTAGTGTTTGTTTAAAAATTTCACCTATATGTCTACATTTGTGTTATACATCTAACTGTCTTTTCATGTGCCAAAATGGCATCGTTCGAATGGTTTTTGATCAATAAAGTTTGTAAAACATTCATAATACCGTCGAAAGGAGTGCGGTTAATCGATGGAATACACCCTAATAAAATTATTCTTTTCTTGATAAACGTAATCACAAAGTCTCCAATCCTTTGTACACTCGGATCATATAGTTAGGTTTCGAGGATTGCACTAGGCATCAAAGACATTTGTCATATTTTTTTAAAATTTTTCAAAATCTATTGGCTAACCCCCTGGCTACCAAAATATTGAGTTTTGGTAAATACTTTTATACTGAAGCTAAATTATGTTGTTTAAAATTTCTACCATATTCTACTAGTTTTTGTATTAATGTATCTAATTCATTTTTCATGTAAAATGAGGTATCGTTTCAATTGTTTTTTATCATATAATTTACTAAAAAAAACAAAAAACTTCCATAATACGCCCCTTAAGCTCGATGGATTAAGCA
This sequence comes from Brassica juncea, assembly GCA_018703725.1. Lineage (NCBI taxonomy): Eukaryota > Viridiplantae > Streptophyta > Magnoliopsida > Brassicales > Brassicaceae > Brassica > Brassica juncea. Next base: position 5,780 of record JAATWR010000252.1, read on the forward strand.
TATCTAAATTATAGTTTTCTTCATTAGACCGCAGACTCAAGGCTCCAAACCTCTTTGAACATCACCAATAGTTTCGATGGCAACAGCATTAAAACAAAATTTGTCATATTTTTTGAAATTTCTCAAATCAGGATGCTAACCCCTACACAAACATTTGAGTTTTTTGTAATACTTTATATACTGAAGCCTATAATCTTTATGTTGTTTTAAAATTTTATACATATTATAGTGTATTATGTATTGCTAACATTCTTTATAGGGTAAAAGCATCAGTTTCAAGTTGTTTTTATCATGATTATTTAGTAAAACTTCATAAGAACCCCTAAACTCGATGGATAACACATATAAAAATATATTTTCTTATAAACGGAGTACGAAGGCTTCCAAAACCGTCTCTTTGAACATCATCCATATATTAGTTGCATGATGCAACTAGGCAGTAAAACAATTGTCCATATTTTTTGAATGTTCTCAAATCTATGGGCTAACCCCCTACATAAAATATTGAGTTTTTGGTAAATACGTTATACCGGACCTAATAATCTTTCCGTGATTGTTTTTAAATTTACAATTCTTCTAACATTTGTATTAATGTATCTAAACTCCTTTTTCATGTAATTGAAGCATCGTTTCAATTGTTTTTATCAGATGATCTTATCATAAAACGTCTCATACTACCCCTTAAATCGATGAACCCACTATACAACATTTCTTATTTTCTTGATAACACGGAGTCGCAACAAGGCTCCCACAGACCCGTTGAAATCAATCATATTTAGTGCATGATGCCCGAGCATTAAAACAGTGATTATTGTCTATTTTTGAAATTTATCCAAATCTCTGTCTAACCCCCTCACAAAAATATTCGAGTGTTGGTGAACATACTTTAATTATACGTAGCCATCAATTTAGTTTATGTGTTTTTAAAATTTCTACATATTCTACACTTGTATGAAGTTGCAAACCTTTTTCATGTAAATGATCATCTCAATGCTTGTTTTATCAATTAACTTAGATAAACTTCATAGATGCCCCCTAAATCGATGAATAACCTATAAAATCTATTTTTCTTCTATAAACGGAGACGACAAAAGGCTCCAAACCTCTTGAAGTATCATATTCATAGTAAGTAGCAGAGATGAAGACTAGGCCATTAAAACATATTGGTCATTTTTTTTTGAAATTTCATCAAAATCTATTGGCTAACCCCTACAAAAAATATTCTGAGTTTTTGGTAATACTGTTTATCTGAACCTATAACTTTAGTGTGTTTAAAATTTACTAATATTCTCATTGATTATTGTATTGTCTAAACTCTTTTTCATGTTAATAAATAGCATCTTTCAATTTTGTTTGTTTATCAATTATTTAATAAACGGTTCATAATAAACCCCGTAAATTCGGATGAGAAAATAACCACATATAGAAACTATTATTTTCTTCATAAACAGAGACGACAAAGGCTCCACCCTGCTTTTGAACTCATCAAGTATGCGATTCCAGACTGCATGAAAACATAGCCTGTTAGCACTATATCTTTTTGAATTTCTCAAATCTATGGGCACCCTACAAAAATTGAGTTTTTGAATACTTTAGTATACTGCAAGCCATAATCTTTAGTGTTTGTTTTAAAATTTCTATACTATTCTAACATTTTGTATTACATGTATCCTTACACTCTTTTCATGGTAAATGAGCATAGCTTCAATTGTTTTTTCCACATTTATTTATTAAACTCATAATAGCGGGAGTCCCTAAAATCGAGAGAATGACACATATAAATATTATTATTTCTGCATAAATCGGAAAAAGAAGACAAACAAAGCTCCAACCTCTTGAACATCATCACTAATGTGTGGAAGGCATGACAACTAGGCATTAAAACAATATTGTTCTATTTTTTGAATTTTCCTCAAATATAATGGGCTAAACCTCTACAAAATAGTGAGTTTTTGGGGGTAATACTTTATATATACTGTAAGCCTATGGGGAGAATACTTTATGTCTAGTTTTAATTTTAAAGCACATAGTTCTACATTTTGTATTAATGGTATGCTAAACTCTTTTTCATGGTAAATGATCATAGTGTCAAATGTGTTTTTATCAATTTATTTAGTACAACTATCATATACCCCCAATCATTGGCAGATGCACCACTATAAATTATAGTTTTCCCTTGATAAACTGAGAGCACCGAAGGCTGTCCAAAACCTCTTTTGATCACCATCACTATGTTCCGTGGAGGATGGCAACTGGCCATTAAAACACAACATATTGTCATATTTTTGAAATTTTTCTCAAATCTATGGGCTAGATAAAACCCTACACAATATTTGTTTTGGTACAATCTTTATATACTGAAGCCTATAATCTTATAGTGTTTTTTTTAAAATTTCTACCATGAATCTACTTGTATTAATGGTATGCTACTAGAACCCTTTTTCATGGATAAATCAGCAGTTCAATTTTGTTTTTATCAATTACTTTAGTAACACTTCATAATACCCATAAATCGATGGAATAACCATATACAATTATATTTCTTATAAACGGAGAGCACACGGAGCTCCAAACCTTCTTGAATCCATCTATGTTCTTGCAGGAATGCAACTAGGCGATTAAAACACATTGATCATTTATTTTTTTGAAATTTTTCAAAATCAGGATGCTAACCCCTACAGGAATATGAATTTTTGAATCTTTATACTGAGAACCAGATCTATTAGTGTTGTTTTAAATGTCACTATTCCGACAGTTTTATTTTCTAACTCTTTATTTGCCATGGAAACTCTTAGTGTAAACAGCTTCAATTTTTTTTAAATATACATTTTTATAAAACTCATAATACCCCTAATCATATGAATAACCACTATGCAATTTATTTTTTCTTGATACATACCGGACTACAAGCGTCCAAACCTCTTGAAATCATCATATGTTAGTGGCAATGATGCAACTAGCATTAAACAATATTTGTCATATTTTTTGAAATTTTCTCAAATTCTATGGGCTACCTCCTACAAAATAATTGGATTTTTGGTAAATACTTGTCTATACTGAAGCCTATAATCTTAGTGTTGTTTTAAATTTCTAGCCAGGTGAGTCTCGCTATATTGTATTAATGTATGCTAAACTCCTTTTTCATGGTAAATGAGACTAGTTTTCAATTGTTTTTACAATACATTTTTTAGTAAACTTCATAATACACACATCCCTAAACTCGATGGAGAATACCACTATAAATTATTTTTTCTTGTAAACGGAGACATACAAAGGCCCAAACCTCCTTTGACCATATATCATATGTTGTAGGCATATCGCACTAGGGCTGAAAACTATTAATGTATTTTTTTGAAATTTTCTCGCAAATATATGGGCTAACCTCACAAAACTATTGATTTTTTGGTAATACTTTATATACTGAAGCCTATCAATCTTTAGGTTGTTTTAAAATTTCTACAATCTACACCTTTGTATTCATGTACTGCTAAACTCTTTTCATGTAAATGCATAGTTCCAATGTGTTTTCTAGTCAGTTAATTTAGTAAAACTTCATATACTCCCCAAATCGAGATGGACCACCTATAAAATGTCAGTAGTTTTTCTTGTATAAACGGAGAGCCAGCTCCAACCTCTTTGAACATCATCATATGTTAGTGCATGATGCAACTAGGCATTAAAACAATATTGTTCATATTTTTTGAAATTTTCTCAAAATCATATGAGGCAAACCGCTAACAAACTTAATGATTTGTTGGTACTACTTTCTATACTGAAGCCTATAATACTTTTATGTTGTTTAAAACTTGCTACCATTTCTGAACTTGTATTAATGTAAGCTAAACTTCTTTTCCATGTAAACGGAGCATAGTTCAATTGTTTTTTTATCAATTTAGTCAAACTTCATGATACCCCTAATAGCGATGAAAAACAATATAAAATTACCATTAGTTTTCGTTGATACGGAGACCAAACGGCTCCAACCCCAACTCTGTGACATCATCTATTTGTGACGGAGGATGCAACTAGTGCATTAAAACAATATTGTCATAATTTTTTGAAATTTTCTCAAAATCTAATGAGCTAACCCCTACACATAATAATGTTGTGGTAACATCTTTATATACTGAAAGCCTCTAATCTTTAGTGTTGTTTTAAATTTCAAGACCATATTCTAACAATTTGGGTAGTTATAAATGGCTAAACTTTTTTTGTAGCTTAAATGAGCATCGTTCAATTGTTTTTATCAATTAATTTAAGTTAAAACTTCATAATACCTCCCTAAATCGATGAATAACCCACTATAAAATTATTATTTTCTTGATAAACGGAGAGCACAAAGGCTCCAAACCTATTTGAACATTCATCATATGTTAGTGCAGGATGCAACTAGGCATTAAAACAATATTGTCATATTTTTTGAAATTTTCTCAAAATCTATGGGCTAACCCCCTCTACAAAAATATTGATGTTTTTGTGTAAATACTTATATACTGAAGCCTATAATCTTTAGTGTTGTTTTAAAATTTCATACCATATTCTACATTGTAGTTATACTATGCTAACTCTTTTTCATGGTAAATGAGCATCGTTCAATTGGTTTTTATCAATTAATTTAGTAAAACTTCATAATACCTCCCTAAATCGATGGAATAACCACTAGAAAATTATTATTTTTCTTGATAACGGAGAGCACAAAGGCTCCAAACCTCTTTGAACATCATCATATATAGTGCAGGATTCAAACTAGGCATTAAAACAATATTGTCATATTTTTTGAAATTTTATCAAAATCTATGGGCTAACCCCCTCTACAAAATATTGAGTTTTTGGTAAATACTTTATCTACTTGAGCCTATAATATTTATTGTTGTTTTAAAATTTCTACCATATTCTAAAGTTGTATTAATGTATGCTAAATTCTTTTTCATGGTAAATGAGCATCGTTTCAATTGTTTTATCAATTAATTTAGTAAAACTTCATAATACCCCCTAAATCGATGGAATAACCAATATAAATTATTATTTTCTTCATAAACGGAGACGACAAAGGCTCCAAAACCTCTTTGAACATCACCATATGTTAGTGCAGGATGCAACTAGGCATTAAAACAATATTGTCATATTTTTTGAAATTTTCTCAAAATCTATGGGCTAACCCCTACAAAAATATTGAGTTTTTGGTAAATACTTTATATACCTGAAGCCTATAATCTTTAGTGTTGTTTTAAAATTTATACTATATTCTAAATTTGTATTAATGTATGCTAAACTCTTTTTCATGGTAAATGAGCATCGTTCAATTGTTTTTATCAATTAATTTAGTAAAACTTCATAATACCCTCCTAAATCGATGGAATAACCACTATAAAATTATTATTTTCTTGATAAACGGAGTGCACAAAGGCTCCAAACCTCTTTGAACATCATCATATATTAGTGCAGGATGCAACTAGGCATTAAAACAATATTGTCATATTTTTTGAAATTTTATCAAAATCTATGGGCTAACCCCCTCTACAAAAATATTGAGTTTTTGGTAAATACTTTATATACTGAAGCCTATAATATTTAGTGTTGTTTTAAAATTTCTACCATATTCTACATTTGTATTAATGTATGCTAAACTCTTTTTCATGGTAAATGAGCATCTTTCAATTGTTTTTATCAAATAATTAATAAAACTTCATAATACTCCCTAAATCGATGGAATAACCACTATAAAATTATTATTTTCTTGATAAACGGAGACGACAAAGGCTCCAAACCTCTTTGAACATCATCATATGTTAGTGCAGGATGCAACTAGGCATTAAAACAATATTGTCATATTTTTTGAAATTTTATCAAAATCTATGGGCTAACCCCTACAAAAATATTGAGTTTTTGGTAAATACTTTATATACTGAAGCCTATAATCTTTAGTGTTGTTTTAAAATTTCTACCATATTCTACATTTGTATTAATGTATGCTAAACTCTTTTTCATGGTAAATGAGCATCGTTCAATTGTTTTTATCAATTAATTTAGTAAAACTTCATAATACCCCCTAAATCGATGGAATAAGCACTATAAAATTATTATTTTCTTGATAAACGGAGACGACAAAGGCTCCAAACCTCTTTGAACATCATCATATGTTAGTGCAGGATGCAACTAGGCATTAAAACAATATTGTCATATTTTTTGAAATTTTCTCAAAATCTATGGGCTAACCCCTACAAAAATATTGAGTTTTTGGTAAATACTTTATATACTGAAGCCTATAATCTTTAGTGTTGTTTTAAAATTTATACCTATATTCTAAATTTGTATTAATGTATGCTAAACTCTTTTTCATGGTAAATGAGCATCTTTCAATTGTTTTTATCAAATAATTTAATAAAACTTCATAATACTCCCTAAATCGATGAGAATAACCACTATAAAATTATTATTTTCTTGATAAACAGGAGACGACAAAGGCTCCAAACCTCTTTGAACATCATCATATGTTAGTGCATGATGCAACTAGGCATTAAAACAATATTGTCATATTTTTTGAAATTTTCTCAAAATCTATGGGCTAACCCCTACAAAAATATTGAGTTTTTGGTAAATACTTTATATACTGAAGCCTATAATCTTTAGTGTTGTTTTAAAATTTCTACCATATTCTACATTTGTATTAATGTATGCTAAACTCTTTTTCATGGTAAATGAGCATCGTTCAATTGTTTTTATCAATTATTTAGTAAAACTTCATAATACCCCCTAAATCGATGGAATGACCACTATAAAATTATTAGTTTCTTGATAAACGGAGAGCACAAAGGCTCCAAACCTCTTTGAACATCATCATATGTTCGTGGCAGGATGCAACTAGGCATTAAAACAATATTGTCATATTTTATTGAAATTTTCTCAAAATATATGGGCTAAACCCTACAAAACTATTGAGTTTTTGGTAAATACTTTATATACTGAAGCCTATAATCTTTAGTGTTGTTTTAAAATTTCTACCATATTCTACATTTGTATTAATGTATGCTAAACTCTTTTTCATGGTAAATGATCATAGTTCGAATTGTTTTTATCAATTTATTTAGTAAAACTTCATAATACCTCCCTAAATCGATGGAATAACCACTATAAAATTCTTAGTTTCTTGATAAACGGAGAGCACAACGGCTCCAAACCTCTTTGATCATCATCATATGTTCGTGGAGGATGCAACTAGGCATTAAAACAATATTGTCATATTTTTTGAAATTTTTCTCAAAATCTATGAGCTAACCCCTACAAAAATATTGAGTTGTTGGTAAATACTTTATATACTGAAGCCTATAATCTTTAGTGTTGTTTTAAAATTTCTACCATATTCTACATTTGTATTAATGTATGCTAAACTCTTTTTCATGGTAAATGAGCATCGTTCAATTGTTTTTATCAATTAATTTAGTAAAACTTCATAATACCCCCTAAATCGATGGAATAACCAATATAAAATTATTATTTTCTTCATAAACGGAGACGACAAAGGCTCCAAACCTCTTTGAACATCATCATATGTTAGTGCATGATGCAACTAGGCATTAAAACAATATTGTCATATTTTTTGAAATTTTCTCAAAATCTATGGGCTAACCCCTACAAAAATATTGAGTTTTTGGTAAATACTTTATATACTGAAGCCTATAATCTTTAGTGTTGTTTTAAAATTTCTACCATATTCTACATTTGTATTAATGTATGCTAAACTCTTTTTCATGGTAAATGAGCATCTTTCAATTGTTTTTATCAAATAATTTAATAAAACTTCATAATACTCCCTAAATCGAGAGAATAACCACTATAAAATAATTATTTTCTTGATAAACAGAGACGACAAAGGCTCCAAACCTCTTTGAACATCATCATATGTTAGTGCATGAAGCAACTAGGCATTAAAACAATATTGTCATATTTTTTGAAATTTTCTCAAAATCTATGGGCTAACCTCTACAAAAATATTGAGTTTTTGGTAAATACTTTATATACTGAAGCCTATAATCTTTAGTGTTGTTTTAAAATTTCTACCATATTCTACATTTGTATTAATGTATGCTAAACTCTTTTTCATTGTAAATGAGCATAGTTCAATTGTTTTTATCAATTTATTTAGTAAAACTTCATAATACCCCCTAAATCGATGGAATGACCACTATAAAATTATTAGTTTCTTGATAAACGGAGAGCACAAAGGCTCCAAACCTCTTTGAACATCATCATATGTTCGTGGAGGATGCAACTAGGCATTAAAACAATATTGTCATATTTTTTGAAATTTTCTCAAAATATATGGGCTAAACCCTACAAAACTATTGATTTTTGGTAAATACTTTATATACTGAAGCCTATAATCTTTAGTGTTGTTTTAAAATTTCTACCATATTCTACATTTGTATTAATGTATGCTAAACTCTTTTTCATGGTAAATGAGCATAGTTCAATTGTTTTTATCAATTTATTTAGTAAAACTTCATAATACCTCCAAAATCGATGGAATAACCACTATAAAATTCTTAGTTTCTTGATAAACGGAGAGCACAACGGCTCCAAACCTCTTTGATCATCATCATATGTTCGTGGAGGATGCAACTAGGCATTAAAACAATATTGTCATATTTTTTGAAATTTTCTCAAAATCTATGAGCTAACCCCTACAAAAATATTGAGTTGTTGGTAAATACTTTATATACTGAAGCCTATAATCTTTAGTGTTGTTTTAAAATTTCTACCATATTCTACATTTGTATTAATGTATGCTAAACTCTTTTTCATGGTAAACGAGCATCGTTCAATTTTTTTTTATCAATTAATTTAGTAAAACTTCATAATACCCCCTAAATCGATGAAATAACCAATATAAAATTATTATTTTCTTCATAAACGGAGACGACAAAGGCTCCAAACCTCTTTGAACATCATCATATGTTAGTGCATGATGCAACTAGGCATTAAAACAATATTGTCATATTTTTTGAAATTTTCTCAAAATCTATGGGCTAACCCCTACAAATATATTGAGTTTTTGGTAAATACTTTATATACTGAAGCCTATAATCTTTAGTGTTGTTTTAAAATTTCAACCATATTCTACATTTGTAGTTATACATGCTAAACTCTTTTTCATGCAAAATGAGCATCGTTCAATGGTTTTTATCAATTAATTTAGTAAAACTTCATAATACCTCCTAAATCGATGGAATAACCACTAGAAAATTATTATTTTCTTGATAAACGGAGAGCACAAAGGCTCCAAACCTCTTTGAACATCATCATATATTAGTGCAGGATTCAACTAGGCATTAAAACAATATTGTCATATTTTTTGAAATTTTATCAAAATCTATGGGCTAACCCCCTCTACAAAAATATTGAGTTTTTGGTAAATACTTTATATACTGAAGCCTATAATCTTTATTGTTGTTTTAAAATTTCTACCATATTCTACATTTGTATTAATGTATGCTTAACTCTTTTTCATGGTAAATGAGCATCGTTCAATTGTTTTTATCAATTAATTTAGTAAAACTTCATAATACCCCCTAAATCGATGGAATAACCAATATAAAATTATTATTTTCTTGATAAACGGAGACGACAAAGGCTCCAAACCTCTTTGAACATCATCATATGTTAGTGCAGGATGCAACTAGGCATTAAAACAATATTGTCATATTTTTTGAAATTTTCTCAAAATCTATGGGCTAACCCCTACAAAAATATTGAGTTTTTGGTAAATACTTTATATACTGAAGCCTATAATCTTTAGTGTTGTTTTAAAATTTATACCATATTATAAATTTGTATTAATGTATGCTAAACTCTTTTTCATGGTAAATGAGCATCGTTCAATTGTTTTTATCAATTAATTTAGTAAAACTTCATAATACCCCCTAAATCGATGGAATAACCACTATAAAATTATTATTTTCTTGATAAACGGAGAGCACAAAGGCTCCAAACCTCTTTGAACATCATCATATATTAGTGCAGGATGCAACTAGGCATTAAAACAATATTGTCATATTTTTTGAAATTTTTGTCAAAATCTATGGGCTAACCCCCCCTACAAAAATATTGAGTTTTTGGTAAATACTTTGTATACTGAAGCCTATAATCTTTAGTGTTGTTTTAAAATTTCTACCATATTCTACATTTGTATTAATGTATGCTAAACTCTTTTTCATGGTAAATGAGCATCTTTCAATTGTTTTTATCAAATAATTTAATAAAACTTCATAATACTCCCTAAATCGATGGAATAACCACTATAAAATTATTATTTTCTTGATAAACGGAGACGACAAAGGCTCCAAACCTCTTTGAACATCATCATATGTTAGTGCAGGATGCAACTAGGCATTAAAACAATATTGTCATATTTTTTGAAATTTTATCAAAATCTATGGTCTAACCCCTACAAAAATATTGAGTTTTTGGTAAATACTTTATATACTGAAGCCTATAATCTTTAGTGTTGTTTTAAAATTTCTACCATATTCTACATTTGTATTAATGTATGCTAAACTCTTTTTCATGGTAAATGAGCATCGTTCAATTGTTTTTATCAATTAATTTAGTAAAACTTCATAATACCCCCTAAATCGATGGAATAACCACTATAAAATTATTATTTTCTTGATAAACGGAGACGACAAAGGCTCCAAACCTCTTTGAACATCATCATATGTTAGTGCAGGATGCAACTAGGCATTAAAACAATATTGTCATATTTTTTGAAATTTTCTCAAAATCTATGGGCTAACCCCTACAAAAATATTGAGTTTTTGGTAAATACTTTATATACTGAAGCCTATAATCTTTAGTGTTGTTTTAAAATTTATACTATATTCTAAATTTGTATTAATGTATGCTAAACTCTTTTTCATGGTAAATGAGCATCTTTCAATTGTTTTTATCAAATAATTTAATAAAACTTCATAATACTCCCTAAATCGATGGAATAACCACTATAAAATTTTTATTTTCTTGATAAACAGAGACGACAAAGGCTCCAAACCTCTTTGAACATCATCATATGTTAGTGCATGAAGCAACTAGGCATTAAAACAATATTGTCATATTTTTTGAAATTTTCTCAAAATCTATGGGCTAACCCCTACAAAAATATTGAGTTTTTGGTAAATACTTTATATACTGAAGCCTATAATCTTTAGTGTTGTTTTAAAATTTCTACCATATTCTACATTTGTATTAATGTATGCTAAACTCTTTTTCATGGTAAATGAGCATAGTTCAATTGTTTTTATCAATTAATTTAGTAAAACTTCATAATACCCCCTAAATCGATGGAATAACCACTATAAAATTATTATTTTCTTGATAAACGGAGAGCACAAAGGCTCCAAACCTCTTTGAACATCATCATATGTTCGTGCAGGATGCAACTAGGCATTAAAACAATATTGTCATATTTTTTGAAATTTTCTCAAAATATATGGGCTAACCCCTACAAAACTATTGAGTTTTTGGTAAATACTTTATATACTGAAGCCTATAATCTTTAGTGTTGTTTTAAAATTTCTACCATATTCTACATTTGTATTAATGTATGCTAAACTCTTTTTCATGGTAAATGATCATAGTTCAATTGTTTTTATCAATTATTTAGTAAAACTTCATAATACCTCCTAAATCGATGGAATAACCACTATAAAATTATTAGTTTCTTGATAAACGGAGAGCACAACGGCTCCAAACCTCTTTGAATCATCATCATATGTTCGTGGAGGATGCAACTAGGCATTAAAACAATATTGTCATATTTTTTGAAATTTTTCAAAATCTATGAGCTAACCCCTACAAAAATATTGAGTTGTTGGTAAATACTTTATATACTGAAGCCTATAATCTTTAGTGTTGTTTTAAAATTTCTACCATATTCTACATTTGTATTAATGTATGCTAAACTCTTTTTCATGGTAAACGAGCATCGTTCAATTTTTTTTATCAATTAATTTAGTAAAACTTCATAATACCCCCTAAATCGATGGAATAACCAATATAAAATTATTATTTTCTTCATAAACGGAGACGACAAAGGCTCCAAACCTCTTTGAACATCATCATATGTTAGTGCATGATGCAACTAGGCATTAAAACAATATTGTCATATTTTTTGAAATTTTCTCAAAATCTATGGGCTAACCCCTACAAAATATTGAGTTTTTGGTAAATACTTTATATACTGAAGCCTATAATCTTTAGTGTTGTTTTAAAATTTCTAGCCATATTCTACATTTGTATTAATGTATGCTAAACTCTTTTTCATGGTAAATGAGCATCTTTCAATTGTTTTTATCAAATAATTTAATAAAACTTCATAATACTCCCTAAATCGATGAGAATAACCACTATAAAATTAATTATTTTCTTGATAAACAGAGACGACAAAGGCTCCAAACCTCTTTGAACATCATCATATGTTAGTGCATGAAGCAACTAGGCATTAAAAAATATTGTCATTTTTTTTGAAATTTTCTCAAAATTTATGGGCTAACCTCTACAAAAATATTGAGTTTTTGGTAAATACTTTATATACTGAAGCCTATAATCTTTAGTGTTGTTTTAAAATTTCTACCATATTCTACATTTGTATTAATGTATGCTAAACTCTTTTTCATGGTAAATGAGCATAGTTCAATTGTTTTTATCAATTAATTTAGTAAAACTTCATAATACCCCCTAAATCGATGGAATAACCACTATAAAATTATTATTTTCTTGATAAACGGAGAGCACAAAGGCTCCAAACCTCTTTGAACATCATCATATGTTAGTGAAGGATGCAACTAGGCATTAAAACAATATTGTCATATTTTTTGAAATTTTCTCAAAATCTATGGGCTAACCCCTACAAAACTATTGAGTTTTTGGTAAATACTTTATATACTGAAGCCTATAATCTTTAGTGTTGTTTTAAAATTTCTACCATATTCTACATTTGTATTAATGTATGCTAAACTCTTTTCATGGTAAATGAGCATAGTTCAATTGTTTTTATCAATTATTTAGTAAAACTTCATAATACCTCCTAAATCGATGGAATAACCACTATAAAATTCTTAGTTTCTTGATAAACGGAGAGCACAACGGCTCCAAACCTCTTTGATCATCATCATATGTTCGTGGAGGATGCAACTAGGCATTAAAACAATATTGTCATATTTTTTGAAATTTTCTCAAAATCTATGAGCTAACCCCTACAAAAATATTGAGTTGTTGGTAAATACTTTATATACTGAAGCCTATAATCTTTAGTGTTGTTTTAAAATTTCTACCATATTCTACATTTGTATTAATGTATGCTAAACTCTTTTTCATGGTAAACGAGCATCGTTCAATTTTTTTTTATCAATTAATTTAGTAAAACTTCATAATACCCCCTAAATCGATGGAATAACCAATATAAAATTATTATTTTCTTCATAAACGGAGACGACAAAGGCTCCAAACCTCTTTGAACATCATCATATGTTAGTGCATGATGCAACTAGGCATTAAAACAATATTGTCATATTTTTTGAAATTTTCTCAAAATCTATGGGCTAACCCCTACAAATATATTGAGTTTTTGGTAAATACTTTATATACTGAAGCCTATAATCTTTAGTGTTGTTTTAAAATTTCTAACCATATTCTACATTTGTAGTTAATGTATGCTAAACTCTTTTTCATGGTAAATGAGCATCGTTCAATGGTTTTTATCAATTAATTTAGTAAAACTTCATAATACTTCTTAAATCGATGGAATAACCACTATAAAATTATTATTTTCTTGATAAACGGAGAGCACAAAGGCTCCAAATCTCTTTGAACATCATCATATGTTAGTGCAGGATGCAACTAGGCATTAAAACAATATTGTCATATTTTTTGAAATTTTCTCAAAATCTATGGGCTAACCCCTACAAAAATATTGAGTTTTTGGTAAATACTTTATATACTGAAGCCTATAATCTTTAGTGTTGTTTTAAAATTTCTACCATATTCTACATTTGTATTAATGTATGCTAAACTCTTTTTCATGGTAAATGAGCATCGTTCAATTGTTTTTATCAATTAATTTAATAAAACTTCATAATACTCCTTAAATCGATGGAATAACCACTATAAAATTATTATTTTCTTGATAAACGGAGACGACAAAGGCTCCAAACCTCTTTGAACATCATCATATGTTAGTGCAGGATGCAACTAGGCATTAAAACAATATTGTCATATTTTTTGAAATTTTCTCAAAATCTATGGGCTAACCCCCTCTACAAAAATATTGAGTTTTTGGTAAATACTTTATATACTGAAGCCTATAATATTTAGTGTTGTTTTAAAATTTCTACCATATTCTACAGTTGTATTAATGTATGCTAAATTCTTTTTCATGGTAAATGAGCATCGTTCAATTGTTTTTATCAATTAATTTAGTAAAACTTCATAATACCCCCTAAATCGATGGAATAACCAATATAAAATTATTATTTTCTTCATAAACGGAGACGACAAAGGCTCCAAACCTCTTTGAACATCACCATATGTTAGTGCAGGATGCAACTAGGCATTAAAACAATATTGTCATATTTTTTGAAATTTTCTCAAAATCTATGGGCTAACCCCTACAAAAATATTGAGTTTTTGGTAAATACTTTATATACTGAAGCCTATAATCTTTAGTGTTGTTTTAAAATTTATACTATATTCTAAATTTGTATTAATGTATGCTAAACTCTTTTTCATGGTAAATGAGCATCGTTCAATTGTTTTTATCAATTAATTTAGTAAAACTTCATAATACCCCCTAAATCGATGGAATAACCACTATAAAATTATTATTTTCTTGATAAACGGAGTGCACAAAGGCTCCAAACCTCTTTGAACATCATCATATATTAGTGCAGGATGCAACTAGGCATTAAAACAATATTGTCATATTTTTTGAAATTTTATCAAAATCTATGGGCTAACCCCCCTCTACAAAAATATTGAGTTTTTGGTAAATACTTTATATACTGAAGCCTATAATATTTAGTGTTGTTTTAAAATTTCTACCATATTCTACATTTGTATTAATGTATGCGAAACTCTTTTTCATGGTAAATGAGCATCTTTCAATTGTTTTTATCAAATAACTTAATAAAACTTCATAATACTCCCTAAATCGATGGAATAACCACTATAAAATTATTATTTTCTTGATAAACGGAGACGACAAAGGCTCCAAACCTCTTTGAATATCATCATATGTTAGTGCAGGATGAAACTAGGCATTAAAACAATATTGTCATATTTTTTGAAATTTTATCAAAATCTATGGTCTAACCCCTACAAAAATATTGAGTTTTTGGTAAATACTTTATATACTGAAGCCTATAATCTTTAGTGTTGTTTTAAAATTTCTACCATATTCTACATTTGTATTAATGTATGCTAAACTCTTTTTCATGGTAAATGAGCATCGTTCAATTGTTTTTATCAATTAATTTAGTAAAACTTCATAATACCCCCTAAATCGATGGAATAACCAATATAAAATTATTATTTTCTTCATAAACGGAGACGACAAAAGCTCCAAACCTCTTTGAACATCATCATATGTTAGTGCAGGATGCAACTAGGCATTAAAACAATATTGTCATATTTTTTGAAATTTTCTCAAAATCTATGGGCTAACCCCTACAAAAATATTGAGTTTTTGGTAAATACTTTATATACTGAAGCCTATAATCTTTAGTGTTGTTTTAAAATTTATACTATATTCTAAATTTGTATTAATGTATGCTAAACTCTTTTTCATGGTAAATGAGCATCTTTCAATTGTTTTTATCAAATAATTTAATAAAACTTCATAATACTCCCTAAATCGAGAGAATAACCACTATAAAATAATTATTTTCTTGATAAACAGAGACGACAAAGGCTCCAAACCTCTTTGAACATCATCATATGTTAGTGCATGAAGCAACTAGGCATTAAAACAATATTGTCATATTTTTTGAAATTTTCTCAAAATCTATGGGCTAACCTCTACAAAAATATTGAGTTTTTGGTAAATACTTTATATACTGAAGCCTATAATCTTTAGTGTTGTTTTAAAATTTCTACCATATTCTACATTTGTATTAATGTATGCTAAACTCTTTTTCATGGTAAATGAGCATAGTTCAATTGTTTTTATCAATTTATTTAGTAAAACTTCATAATACCCCCTAAATCGATGGAATGACCACTATAAAATTATTAGTTTCTTGATAAACGGAGAGCACAAAGGCTCCAAACCTCTTTGAACATCATCATATGTTCGTGGAGGATGCAACTAGGCATTAAAACAATATTGTCATATTTTTTGAAATTTTCTCAAAATATATGGGCTAAACCCTACAAAACTATTGATTTTTGGTAAATACTTTATATACTGAAGCCTATAATCTTTAGTGTTGTTTTAAAATTTCTACCATATTCTACATTTGTATTAATGTATGCTAAACTCTTTTTCATGGTAAATGATCATAGTTCAATTGTTTTTATCAATTTATTTAGTAAAACTTCATAATACCTCCAAAATCGATGGAATAACCACTATAAAATTCTTAGTTTCTTGATAAACGGAGAGCACAACGGCTCCAAACCTCTTTGATCATCATCATATGTTCGTGGAGGATGCAACTAGGCATTAAAACAATATTGTCATATTTTTTGAAATTTTTTCAAAATCTATGAGCTAACCCCTACAAAAATATTGAGTTGTTGGTAAATACTTTATATACTGAAACCTATAATCTTTAGTGTTGTTTTAAAATTTCTACCATATTCTACATTTGTATTAATGTATGCTAAACTCTTTTTCATGGTAAACGAGCATCGTTCAATTTTTTTTTATCAATTAATTTAGTAAAACTTCATAATACCCCCTAAATCGATGGAATAACCAATATAAAATTATTATTTTCTTCATAAACGGAGACGACAAAGGCTCCAAACCTCTTTGAACATCATCATATGTTAGTGCATGATGCAACTAGGCATTAAAACAATATTGTCATATTTTTTGAAATTTTCTCAAAATCTATGGGCTAACCCCTACAAATATATTGAGTTTTTGGTAAATACTTTATATACTGAAGCCTATAATCTTTAGTGTTGTTTTAAAATTTCAGCCATATTCTACATTTGTATTAATGTATGCTAAACTCTTTTTCATGGTAAATGAGCATCTTTCAATTGTTTTTATCAAATAATTTAATAAAACTTCATAATACTCCCTAAATCGAGAGAATAACCACTATAAAATAATTATTTTCTTGATAAACAGAGACGACAAAGGCTCCAAACCTCTTTGAACATCATCATATGTTAGTGCATGAAGCAACTAGGCATTAAAACAATATTGTCATATTTTTTGAAATTTTCTCAAAATCTATGGGCTAACCTCTACAAAAATATTGAGTTTTTGGTAAATACTTTATATACTGAAGCCTATAATCTTTAGTGTTGTTTTAAAATTTCTACCATATTCTACATTTGTATTAATGTATGCTAAACTCTTTTTCATTGTAAATGAGCATAGTTCAATTGTTTTTATCAATTTATTTAGTAAAACTTCATAATACCCCCTAAATCGATGGAATGACCACTATAAAATTATTAGTTTCTTGATAAACGGAGAGCACAAAGGCTCCAAACCTCTTTGAACATCATCATATGTTCGTGGAGGATGCAACTAGGCATTAAAACAATATTATCATATTTTTTGAAATTTTCTCAAAATATATGGGCTAAACCCTACAAAACTATTGATTTTTGGTAAATACTTTATATACTGAAGCCTATAATCTTTAGTGTTGTTTTAAAATTTCTACCATATTCTACATTTGTATTAATGTATGCTAAACTCTTTTCCATGGTAAATGAGCATAGTTCAATTGTTTTTATCAATTTATTTAGTAAAACTTCATAATACCTCCAAAATCGATGGAATAACCACTATAAAATTCTTAGTTTCTTGATAAACGGAGAGCACAACGGCTCCAAACCTCTTTGATCATCATCATATGTTCGTGGAGGATGCAACTAGGCATTAAAACAATATTGTCATATTTTTTGAAATTTTCTCAAAATCTATGAGCTAACCCCTACAAAAATATTGAGTTGTTGGTAAATACTTTATATACTGAAGCCTATAATCTTTAGTGTTGTTTTAAAATTTCTACCATATTCTACATTTGTATTAATGTATGCTAAACTTTTTTTCATGGTAAACGAGCATCGTTCAATTTTTTTTATCAATTAATTTAGTAAAACTTCATAATACCCCCTAAATCGATGAAATAACCAATATAAAATTATTATTTTCTTCATAAACGGAGACGACAAAGGCTCCAAACCTCTTTGAACATCATCATATGTTAGTGCATGATGCAACTAGGCATTAAAACAATATTGTCATATTTTTTGAAATTTTCTCAAAATCTATGGGCTAACCCCTACAAATATATTGAGTTTTTGGTAAATACTTTATATACTGAAGCCTATAATCTTTAGTGTTGTTTTAAAATTTCAACCATATTCTACATTTGTAGTTATACTATGCTAAACTCTTTTTCAGTGCAAAATGAGCATCGTTCAATGGTTTTTATCAATTAATTTAGTAAAACTTCATAATACCTCCTAAATCGATGGAATAACCACTAGAAAATTATTATTTTCTTGATAAACGGAGAACACAAAGCCACCAAATCTCTTTGAACATCATCATATGTTAGTTCAGGATGCAACTAGGCATTAAAACAATGTTGTCATATTTTTTGAAATTTTCTTAAAATCTATGGGCTAACCCCTACAAAAATATTGAGTTTTTGGTAAATACTTTGTATACTGAAGCCTATAATCTTTAGTGTTGTTTTAAAATTTCTACCATATTCTATATTTGTATTAATGTATGCTAAACTCTTTTTCATGGTAAATGAGTATCTTTCAATTGTTTTTATCAAATAATTTAATAAAACTTCATAATACTCCTTAAATCGATGGAATAACCACTATAAAATTATTATTTTCTTGATAAACGGAGACGACAAAGGCTCCAAACCTCTTTGAACATCATCATATGTTAGTGCAGGATGCAACTAGGCATTAAAAAATATTGTCATATTTTTTGAAATTTTCTCAAAATCTATGGGCTAACCCCCTCTACAAAAATATTGAGTTTTTGGTAAATACTTTATATACTGAAGCCTATAATATTTATTGTTGTTTTAAAATTTCTACCATATTCTACAGTTGTATTAATGTATGCTAAATTCTTTTTCATGGTAAATGAGCATCGTTCAATTGTTTTTATCAATTAATTTAGTAAAACTTCATAATACCCCCTAAATCGATGGAATAACCAATATAAAATTATTATTTTCTTCATAAACGGAGACGACAAAGGCTCCAAACCTCTTTGAACATCACCATATGTTAGTGCAGGATGCAACTAGGCATTAAAACAATATTGTCATATTTTTTGAAATTTTCTCAAAATCTATGGGCTAACTCCCTACAAAAATATTGAGTTTTTGGTAAATACTTTATATACTGAAGCCTATAATCTTTAGTGTTGTTTTAAAATTTATATTATATTCTAAATTTGTATTAATGTATGCTAAACTCTTTTTCATGGTAAATGAGCATCGTTCAATTGTTTTTATCAATTAATTTAGTAAAACTTCATAATACCCCCTAAATCGATGGAATAACCACTATAAAATTATTATTTTCTTGATAAACGGAGTGCACAAAGGCTCCAAACCTCTTTGAACATCATCATATATTAGTGCAGGATGCAACTAGGCATTAAAACAATATTGTCATATTTTTTGAAATTTTATCAAAATCTATGGGCTAACCCCCCTCTACAAAAATATTGAGTTTTTGGTAGATACTTTATATACTGAAGCCTATAATATTTAGTGTTGTTTTAAAATTTCTACCATATTCTACATTTGTATTAATGTATGCGAAACTCTTTTTCATGGTAAATGAGCATCTTTCAATTGTTTTTATCAAATAACTTAATAAAACTTCATAATACTCCCTAAATCGATGGAATAACCACTATAAAATTATTATTTTCTTGATAAACGGAGACGACAAAGGCTCCAAACCTCTTTGAATATCATCATATGTTAGTGCAGGATGAAACTAGGCATTAAAACAATATTGTCATATTTTTTGAAATTTTATCAAAATCTATGGTCTAACCCCTACAAAAATATTGAGTTTTTGGTAAATACTTTATATACTGAAGCCTATAATCTTTAGTGTTGTTTTAAAATTTCTACCATATTCTACATTTGTATTAATGTATGCTAAACTCTTTTTCATGGTAAATGAGCATCGTTCAATTGTTTTTATCAATTAATTTAGTAAAACTTCATAATACCCCCTAAATCGATGGAATAACCAATATAAAATTATTATTTTCTTCATAAACGGAGACGACAAAAGCTCCAAACCTCTTTGAACATCATCATATGTTAGTGCAGGATGCAACTAGGCATTAAAACAATATTGTCATATTTTTTGAAATTTTCTCAAAATCTATGGGCTCCCCTACAAAAATATTGAGTTTTTGGTAAATACTTTATATACTGAAGCCTATAATCTTTAGTGTTGTTTTAAAATTTATACTATATTCTAAATTTGTATTAATGTATGCTAAACTCTTTTTCCTGGTAAATGAGCATCTTTCAATTGTTTTTATCAAATAATTTAATAAAACTTCATAATACTCCCTAAATCGAGAGAATAACCACTATAAAATAATTATTTTCTTGATAAACAGAGACGACAAAGGCTCCAAACCTCTTTGAACATCATCATATGTTAGTGCATGAAACAACTAGGCATTAAAACAATATTGTCATATTTTTTGAAATTTTCTCAAAATCTATGGGCTAACCTCTACAAAAATATTGAGTTTTTGGTAAATACTTTATATACTGAAGCCTATAATCTTTAGTGTTGTTTTAAAATTTCTACCATATTCTACATTTGTATTAATGTATGCTAAACTCTTTTTCATGGTAAATGAGCATAGTTCAATTGTTTTTATCAATTTATTTAGTAAAACTTTATAATACCCCCTAAATCGATGGAATGACCACTATAAAATTATTAGTTTCTTGATAAACGGAGAGCACAAAGGCTCCAAACCTCTTTGAACATCATCATATGTTCGTGGAGGATGCAACTAGGCATTAAAACAATATTGTCATGTTTTTTGAAATTTTCTCAAAATATATGGGCTAAACCCTACAAAACTATTGATTTTTGGTAAATACTTTATATACTGAAGCCTATAATCTTTAGTGTTGTTTTAAAATTTCTACCGTATTCTACATTTGTATTAATGTATACTAAACTCTTTTTCATGGTAAATGATCATAGTTCAATTGTTTTTATCAATTTATTTAGTAAAACTTCATAATACCTCCAAAATCGATGGAATAACCACTATAAAATTCTTAGTTTCTTGATAAACGGAGAGCACAACGGGTCCAAACCTCTTTGATCATCATCATATGTTCGTGGAGGATGCAACTAGGCATTAAAACAATATTGTCATATTTTTTGAAATTTTTTCAAAATCTATGAGCTAACCCCTACAAAAATATTGAGTTGTTGGTAAATACTTTATATACTGAAGCCTATAATCTTTAGTGTTGTTTTAAAATTTCTACCATATTCTACATTTGTATTAATGTATGCTAAACTCTTTTTCATGGTAAACGAGCATCGTTCAATTTTTTTTATCAATTAATTTAGTAAAACTTCATAATACCCCCTAAATCGATGGAATAACCAATATAAAATTATTATTTTCTTCATAAACGGAGACGACAAAGGCTCCAAACCTCTTTGAACATCATCATATGTTAGTGCATGATGCAACTAGGCATTAAAACAATATTGTCATATTTTTTGAAATTTTCTCAAAATCTATGGGCTAACCCCTACAAATATATTGAGTTTTTGGTAAATACTTTATATACTGAAGCCTATAATCTTTAGTGTTGTTTTAAAATTTCAGCCATATTCTACATTTTTATTAATGTATGCTAAACTCTTTTTCATGGTAAATGAGCATCTTTCAATTGTTTTTATCAAATAATTTAATAAAACTTCATAATACTCCCTAAATCGAGAGAATAACCACTATAAAATAATTATTTTCTTGATAAACAGAGACGACAAAGGCTCCAAACCTCTTTGAACATCATCATATGTTAGTGCATGAAGCAACTAGGCATTAAAACAATATTGTCATATTTTTTGAAATTTTCTCAAAATCTATGGGCTAACCTCTACAAAAATATTGAGTTTTTGGTAAATACTTTATATACTGAACCCTATAATCTTTAGTGTTGTTTTAAAATTTCTACCATATTCTACATTTGTATTAATGTATGCTAAACTCTTTTTCATTGTAAATGAGCATAGTTCAATTGTTTTTATCAATTTATTTAGTAAAATTTCATAATACCCCCTAAATCGATGGAATGACCACTATAAAATTATTAGTTTCTTGATAAACGGAGAGCACAAAGGCTCCAAACCTCTTTGAACATCATCATATGTTCGTGGAGGATGCAACTAGGCATTAAAACAATATTATCATATTTTTTGAAATTTTCTCAAAATATATGGGCTAAACCCTACAAAACTATTGATTTTTGGTAAATACTTTATATACTGAAGCCTATAATCTTTAGTGTTGTTTTAAAATTTCTACCATATTCTACATTTGTATTAATGTATGCTAAACTCTTTTTCATGGTAAATGAGCATAGTTCAATTGTTTTTATCAATTTATTTAGTAAAACTTCATAATACCTCCAAAATCGATGGAATAACCACTATAAAATTCTTAGTTTCTTGATAAACGGAGAGCACAACGGCTCCAAACCTCTTTGATCATCATCATATGTTCGTGGAGGATGCAACTAGGCATTAAAACAATATTGTCATATTTTTTGAAATTTTCTCAAAATCTATGAGCTAACCCCTACAAAAATATTGAGTTGTTGGTAAATACTTTATATACTGAAGCCTATAATCTTTAGTGTTGTTTTAAAATTTCTACCATATTCTACATTTGTATTAATGTATGCTAAACTCTTTTTCATGGTAAACGAGCATCGTTCAATTTTTTTTTATCAATTAATTTAGTAAAACTTCATAATACCCCCTAAATCGATGAAATAACCAATATAAAATTATTATTTTCTTCATAAACGGAGACGACAAAGGCTCCAAACCTCTTTGAACATCATCATATGTTAGTGCATGATGCAACTAGGCATTAAAACAATATTGTCATATTTTTTGAAATTTTCTCAAAATCTATGGGCTAACCCCTACAAATATATTGAGTTTTTGGTAAATACTTTATATACTGAAGCCTATAATCTTTAGTGTTGTTTTAAAATTTCAACCATATTCTACATTTGTAGTTATACATGCTAAACTCTTTTTCATGCAAAATGAGCATCGTTCAATGGTTTTTATCAATTAATTTAGTAAAACTTCATAATACCTCCTAAATCGATGGAATAACCACTAGAAAATTATTATTTTCTTGATAAACGGAGAACACAAAGCCACCAAATCTCTTTGAACATCATCATATGTTAGTTCAGGATGCAACTAGGCATTAAAACAATGTTGTCATATTTTTTGAAATTTTCTTAAAATCTATGGGCTAACCCCTACAAAAATATTGAGTTTTTGGTAAATACTTTGTATACTGAAGCCTATAATCTTTAGTGTTGTTTTAAAATTTCTACCATATTCTATATTTGTATTAATGTATGCTAAACTCTTTTTCATGGTAAATGAGTATCTTTCAATTGTTTTTATCAAATAATTTAATAAAACTTCATAATACTCCTTAAATCGATGGAATAACCACTATAAAATTATTATTTTCTTGATAAACGGAGACGACAAAGGCTCCAAACCTCTTTGAACATCATCATATGTTAGTGCAGGATGCAACTAGGCATTAAAAAAATATTTTCATATTTTTTGAAATTTTCTCAAAATCTATGGGCTAACCCCCTCTACAAAAATATTGAGTTTTTGGTAAATACTTTATATACTGAAGCCTATAATATTTATTGTTGTTTTAAAATTTCTACCATATTCTACAGTTGTATTAATGTATGCTAAATTCTTTTTCATGGTAAATGAGCATCGTTCAATTGTTTTTATCAATTAATTTAGTAAAACTTCATAATACCCCCTAAATCGATGGAATAACCAATATAAAATTATTATTTTCTTCATAAACGGAGACGACAAAGGCTCCAAACCTCTTTGAACATCACCATATGTTAGTGCAGGATGCAACTAGGCATTAAAACAATATTGTCATATTTTTTGAAATTTTCTCAAAATCTATGGGCTAACCCCTACAAAAATATTGAGTTTTTGGTAAATACTTTATATACTGAAGCCTATAATCTTTAGTGTTGTTTTAAAATTTATACTATATTCTAAATTTGTTTTAATGTATGCTAAACTCTTTTTCATGGTAAATGAGCATCGTTCAATTGTTTTTATCAATTAATTTAGTAAAACTTCATAATACCCCCTAAATCGATGGAATAACCACTATAAAATTATTATTTTCTTGATAAACGGAGAGCACAAAGGCTCCAAACCTCTTTGAACATCATCATATATTAGTGCAGGATGCAACTAGGCATTAAAACAATATTGTCATATTTTTTGAAATTTTATCAAAATCTATGGGCTAACCCCCTCTACAAAAATATTGAGTTTTTGGTAAATACTTTATATACTGAAGCCTATAATATTTAGTGTTGTTTTAAAATTTCTACCATATTCTACATTTGTATTAATGTATGCGAAACTCTTTTTCATGGTAAATGAGCATCTTTCAATTGTTTTTATCAAATAATTTAATAAAACTTCATAATACTCCCTAAATCGATGGAATAACCACTATAAAATTATTATTTTCTTGATAAACGGAGACGACAAAGGCTCCAAACCTCTTTGAATATCATCATATGTTAGTGCAGGATGCAACTAGGCATTAAAACAATATTGTCATATTTTTTGAAATTTTATCAAAATCTATGGTCTAACCCCTACAAAAATATTGAGTTTTTGGTAAATACTTTATATACTGAAGCCTATAATCTTTAGTGTTGTTTTAAAATTTCAACCATATTCTACATTTGTATTAATGTATGCTAAACTCTTTTTCATGGTAAATGAGCATCTTTCAATTGTTTTTATCAAATAATTTAATAAAACTTCATAATACTCCCTAAATCGAGAGAATAACCACTATAAAATAATTATTTTCTTGATAAACAGAGACGACAAAGGCTCCAAACCTCTTTGAACATCATCATATGTTAGTGCATGAAGTAACTAGGCATTAAAACTAGGCCTGGGCAAAAGGCCCGAACCCGATTACCCGAACCGAACCCGGTCCGTTTAAGGTGGTATGGGTCGGGACCGGATCTGTTAAAAAAACCGAATTGGCCTGATGTTTTGCTACTGTCGGGTGTCGGGTCGGATCGGTTAAAACCCGAGAACCCGAATGGTTACACCCGAAACCCGCCTCTCATTAACCCTAACCCCCTTTTTTCCCCAAATCGTATCGCGATTTTATTTTTTCTTGATCTTCAAGGAGAGAATCCATGAAACCTTTCCAAAATCTCGATCTCCCAAGATATCCTCACCGAAATGATTTCCTAAGTCCGATTATCGGATATCTCCAACTGTTTTCGCACCTCCTATCCGATTCTCTTCCTCGATTTGAACCCGATACCCTAAGTCTAAGATCCTATAAATACTTCTGCTATCATCATCGTCTCCTCCATCACATATCTCAAGTAATCAAGCAAAGGTACACCTCCTTTTACAGAGTACTCGATGCTTGTTTAAATTTTTTTTCTTGCTTTCGGGTTTTTGGGGTTTGGTTCAATTTTTAAGATTGAAAAGCTTATGTTTTGTTTCGTATTAAGCAAGCATCACGATTCACGAGTGATAATAGGTTCTTTTACATGAACTTGCTGACATGTGAAATGAAAACATATCGTGCATTTTGATGTTTGTCGTAAGGAAGTCTTATGTTTTGGGTTTGTTGTACGAGTAATAATAGGTTCTTTTTCATGAACTTACGGTTTTGTTTCGTATTAATCAAGGTTGATGTTTGTTCTTCGGCTGAACTTGCTGAGTTTACGGTTTATCATGAACTTACGGTTTTTCATGAACTTACGGATATATATGTTTTCCAAACTAATTTTGTACATGAACTTACGGTTTTGTTTCATATTAATCAAGGTTGATGTTTGTTCTTCGGCTGAACTTGCCGAGTTTACGGTTTATCATGAACTTTACGGTTTATCAAGTTCTTCGGCTGAACTTGCTGAGTTTTTTGGATAGAAACTAATAACTGAATTGTTTCTTTTGATGTCACTGATGGTAATTTTTATTCTCATTATATTGCAGATGGTTTCCTCATCCTCCAAAATCCCACACACCGTTGAAGAGACCATGGACGTTGACGTTCAAGTTGAAGGCGAAGAGTGCCAACGAACTCAAAACCGTGGGAAGGCCATTGCTGTTGATGCAACTTCTGGTGTCTCTTCTCAGTCAAAGAAGGTGATGAAAATCGTTGTGCCAAGGTCTGGTGTCTGGAAGCATTTCACCCGAACCAAAGAAAGTCGTGACAGATGCATCTGCCACTATTGCCAGAAGATCTTCTCTTGCGCTACCAAATCAGGAACATCAAACCTCTAGAAGCATCTGTCCATCTGCAAAGAGTACCAAGCATGGTTAACCAGCCAAGGTATGAATAAGATGGAGATCAACACTGATGGCAACCTGAAGTCATCAAAAGTTGCAGAGGCTGTTTTCCGAGAGGCATCAAATGAGTTGATCGTGCTAGGAGAACTGCCTCTTTCATTTATTGAAAGCAGTGCTTGGAAACACTTCTGCAGAAAGGTAATTCATTAATATACCATTACCTATTTTTTATCTTCCTTTTAACATGAAAAATTACTAATACTTTTGTTATTTACGCTTGCAAGGTAAACCTCTACAAGCCACACTCGAGAAGGACTGCCACCAGAGACATCGTTGAGATGTACGTGAGGAAGAAAGCAGCTTTGAAAAATATGCTTCGCACAACCAAACAAAGAGTGTCACTTACAACTGACATTTGGGTTTCACAGGTTACAGGTATCTTCTTTACAGCTTTTTTTTTTGTTTTATAACTTTTATTTATGCTATACTTTTTTCTACCGTAGAATGTCACTTTTCAAAATTTGTATATTCATTTTTTCAAAAAAAAAAATTAACAAAGACTGTCACGTAAAACTTCTATGCATATGATATATTTATAAAGTTTTTTATTTTTTTTCTGAACTCTGACTTTGTTTGTTTAATTTGTAACAGGTGCAAGTTACATGGTGATAACTGCCCACTTTGTGGACGCAAC
The DNA here is from genome assembly GCA_018703725.1 of Brassica juncea. Classification (NCBI taxonomy): domain Eukaryota; kingdom Viridiplantae; phylum Streptophyta; class Magnoliopsida; order Brassicales; family Brassicaceae; genus Brassica; species Brassica juncea. Next base: position 33,351 of record JAATWR010000252.1, read on the forward strand.
ATGGCAGCTGAAGAAGCTTATCATAGGCTTCAAGTACGTGATGGACCACAAGGGGCAGACCATCGCAACTGTGCTCTTGGAGTGTCTAGCTGAATGGGGCATTGAGAAGGTATTTTGCATTACAGTAGACAATGCGACTGCTAATACTTCTGCCATTAGGAGATTCCATAGGGATTTTAGTGATGTATCTCCCGAGTCTTTAGTTCTAGATGGGAGTTTCTTGCACATGAGGTGCTGTGCTCACATTATCAATTTAATTGCTAAGGAGGGTTTGACCGAGGTAGGAGAAAATGTGTTAGCCATTAGGAACGCTATTCAGTATGTTCGCTCTTCAACACCTAGGCTTAATGCATTTGATCTTAGAGTCACTACTGGGAGAATGAGTCGAGGTAGCTTACCTATGGATATTAAGACTAGATGGAATTCAACCTTCCTTATGCTGTCTAGGGCTCTTCAGTTTAGAACTGCATTTGATAGGATGGAGGCAGAAGATAGGTTGTATAATGATTATTTTTTAGAGATGGAAAACGGGGTTAAGAGGTGTGGACCACCTTCTTTGAGAGACTGGAGTGCTGTTGATAAGCTCAAGAGGTTTCTCATAATCTTTTACAACAGCACTCTGGTTGTTTCTGCCTCTACGACGGTTAATTCTTACAAGTGCTACGGTGAGATAGTGACCATAGAAAGAAACCTCACTGCACTAGCCAACAGCTTCGATCCTGAGTTGAAGGTGAAAGCGTCGGAGATGTTGCAGAAGTTTCTCAAGTACTGGGATGGTATCAAGAGTGTCAACAGGATGCTGATCTTAGCCACTGTTTTCGATCCAAGGAAGAAGATGCAATTTGCCAAGCTCTGCTTTGAGAAGCTCTATGAGAAGGAGAGCTTAGAGTCTAATGCAATGCTGGAATCTGTTGGTGATCTTCTCAGGTATTTGTTTTATAATCATGAATTTAATCTCCTAGACCTCAATAACAATGCCTCCAAAACTTGTATAAATATTTTATTTATGTTTTTGGATCTCAGGTCTATGTTCAAAGAGTATAACACAAGACTCAGAGGGTCTACTGGAGAAGCCTCTCAGTCAAATCACGCATCATCATCTCAGCCTCCTCCAGAGTCGCAAGATCAAGGCCCGGATAGAATGGAGCTGGTGGTTGAAGATTTCGGTTATGAGCGGATGGATTGTGTTTACAAGGAGATGGTTGCTGAAAAGGGAGAGGATTCAAGGGACGAACTTGAAGTGTACTTGAAGGAGGCAGTTGAAACTCCTAAGCTCTTGCTTGGTGTGGAGTTTGACATTCTCGCGTGGTGGAAGGTCCACAAGATGAAGTATCCTGTGCTTGCTGAAATGGCAAGAGATCTACTCGCCATGCAAGTTTCTTCAGTGGCATCTGAAAGTGCTTTTAGCACCAGTGGGAGGATCTTGGAGCCATATCGGAGTTGCTTAACTCATTACATGATAGAAGTTCTCATGTGTACTGAGCAATGGATGCATGCTGACATCAAGGTGAGTGAACAAGTCACTACAAATGAGCAAATACTTGCTGATGTGGAGTTGCTTGATCGACTTCAGAAAGGTATGTGACACACGACACAAACTTGAAAAGTGTAATGAGTTAAGCAACTTAGTTTCTTTATACTGTCTTATTATGTGTAGTATTTGTTTATGCAATGAGCTCCTTTCTTATGCTTTGTTTTTATGTTGTAGAGTTTCAAGCACAGACGCTTGATGATTGAAGCTTCAAGGTTGAAGCATGAAGTGGAAGAAGGCGGGTGAAGGTGAAGCGGGTGAAGGTTGAAGCATGGAGCTTCAAGTTTTCTGCATTTGGTTTTTTATTTCTTTGAAGTTTCAAGTTTGAATAATGTTTCTTATTTTGGTTTTAAGCATTTCATTATGGCTTTGTTTGCATTCTCTGAGTTGTTAAGTTTTTGACTCTTCTATCAATAATAAAGGTGTTTTGGTTTTATATCAGTGTTGCCTTAGGGGTTACGAGACTTTTCAATGCTTTATTTCTCTGTTTTTTTACTTACTTGCAGCACAAGTTACAAAATTCTTTTGTACGGTAATGGTTACTTTCACTACAATTAGTACTTTTAAGAACCGAAATACTAACCACACCCCGAACCGGAAAGTATTCCGGGTTCTACCGGTTCCACGCCTGTCTACCAACCCCGACCCGAACCATATAGCCCCCGAACCGATACCGAACCGATCTTCAGTTTTATCCGAATGGGGCTTGTTTTTGTTAACCAAGAAAACCCGAACCCGATTAGGTTGGACCCGACACCCGAATGGTACACCGGTTGCCCAGCCCTAATTAAAACAATATTGTCATATTTTTTGAAATTTTCTCAAAATCTATGGGCTAACCTCTACAAAAATATTGAGTTTTTGGTAAATACTTTATATACTGAAGCCTATAATCTTTAGTGTTGTTTTAAAATTTCTACCATATTCTACATTTGTATTAATGTATGCTAAACTCTTTTTCATTGTAAATGAGCATAGTTCAATTGTTTTTATCAATTTATTTAGTAAAACTTCATAATACCCCCTAAATCGATGGAATGACCACTATAAAATTATTAGTTTCTTGATAAACGGAGAGCACAAAGGCTCCAAACCTCTTTGAACATCATCATATGTTCGTGGAGGATGCAACTAGGCATTAAAACAATATTGTCATATTTTTTGAAATTTTCTCAAAATATATGGGCTAAACCCTACAAAACTATTGATTTTTGGTAAATACTTTATATACTGAAGCCTATAATCTTTAGTGTTGTTTTAAAATTTCTACCATATTCTACATTTGTATTAATGTATGCTAAACTCTTTTTCATGGTAAATGAGCATAGTTCAATTGTTTTTATCAATTTATTTAGTAAAACTTCATAATACCTCCAAAATCGATGGAATAACCACTATAAAATTCTTAGTTTCTTGATAAACGGAGAGCACAACGGCTCCAAACCTCTTTGATCATCATCATATGTTCGTGGAGGATGCAACTAGGCATTAAAACAATATTGTCATATTTTTTGAAATTTTCTCAAAATCAATGAGCTAACCCCTACAAAAATATTGAGTTGTTGGTAAATACTTTATATACTGAAGCCTATAATCTTTAGTGTTGTTTTAAAATTTCTACCATATTCTACATTTGTATTAATGTATGCTAAACTCTTTTTCATGGTAAACGAGCATCGTTCAATTTTTTTTTATCAATTAATTTAGTAAAACTTCATAATACCCCCTAAATCGATGAAATAACCAATATAAAATTATTATTTTCTTCATAAACGGAGACGACAAAGGCTCCAAACCTCTTTGAACATCATCATATGTTAGTGCATGATGCAACTAGGCATTAAAACAATATTGTCATATTTTTTGAAATTTTCTCAAAATCTATGGGCTAACCCCTACAAATATATTGAGTTTTTGGTAAATACTTTATATACTGAAGCCTATAATCTTTAGTGTTGTTTTAAAATTTTAACCATATTCTACATTTGTAGTTATACATGCTAAACTCTTTTTCATGCAAAATGAGCATCGTTCAATGGTTTTTATCAATTAATTTAGTAAAACTTCATAATACCTCCTAAATCGATGGAATAACCACTAGAAAATTATTATTTTCTTGATAAACGGAGAACACAAAGCCACCAAATCTCTTTGAACATCATCATATGTTAGTTCAGGATACAACTAGGCATTAAAACAATGTTGTCATATTTTTTGAAATTTTCTCAAAATCTATGGGCTAACCCCTACAAAAATATTGAGTTTTTGGTAAATACTTTATATACTGAAGCCTATAATCTTTAGTGTTGTTTTAAAATTTATACTATATTCTAAATTTGTATTAATGTATGCTAAACTCTTTTTCTTGGTAAATGAGCATCGTTCAATTGTTTTTATCAATTAATTTAGTAAAACTTCATAATACCCCCTAAATCGATGGAATAACCACTATAAAATTATTATTTTCTTGATAAACGGAGAGCACAAAGGCTCCAAACCTCTTTGAACATCATCATATATTAGTGCAGGATGCAACTAGGCATTAAAACAATATTGTCATATTTTTTGAAATTTTATCAAAATCTATGGGCTAACCCCCTCTACAAAAATATTGAGTTTTTGGTAAATACTTTATATACTGAAGCCTATAATATTTAGTGTTGTTTTAAAATTTCTACCATATTCTACATTTGTATTAATGTATGCGAAACTCTTTTTCATGGTAAATGAGCATCTTTCAGTTGTTTTTATCAAATAACTTAATAAAACTTCATAATACTCCCTAAATCGATGGAATAACCACTATAAAATTATTATTTTCTTGATAAACGGAGACGACAAAGGCTACAAACCTCTTTGAATATCATCATATGTTAGTGCAGGATGCAACTAGGCATTAAAACAATATTGTCATATTTTTTAAAATTTTATCAAAATCTATGGTCTAACCCCTACAAAAATATTGAGTTTTTGGTAAATACTTTATATACTGAAGCCTATAATCTTTAGTGTTGTTTTAAAATTTCTACCATATTCTACATTTGTATTAATGTATGCTAAACTCTATTTCATGGTAAATGAGCATCGTTCAATTGTTTTTATCAATTAATTTAGTAAAACTTCATAATACCCCCTAAATCGATGGAATAACCAATATAAAATTATTATTTTCTTCATAAACGGAGACGACAAAAGCTCCAAACCTCTTTGAACATCATCATATGTTAGTGCAGGATGCAACTAGGCATTAAAACAATATTGTCATATTTTTTGAAATTTTCTCAAAATCTATGGGCTAACCCCTACAAAAATATTGAGTTTTTGGTAAATACTTTATATACTGAAGCCTATAATCTTTAGTGTTGTTTTAAAATTTATACTATATTCTAAATTTGTATTAATGTATGCTAAACTCTTTTTCATGGTAAATGAGCATCTTTCAATTGTTTTTATCAAATAATTTAATAAAACTTCATAATACTCCCTAAATCGAGAGAATAACCACTATAAAATAATTATTTTCTTGATAAACAGAGACGACAAAGGCTCCAAACCTCTTTGAACATCATCATATGTTAGTGCATGAAGCAACTAGGCATTAAAACAATATTGTCATATTTTATGAAATTTTCTCAAAATCTATGGGCCTCTACAAAAATATTGAGTTTTTGGTAAATACTTTATATACTGAAGCCTATAATCTTTAGTGTTGTTTTAAAATTTCTACCATATTCTACATTTGTATTAATGTATGCTAAACTCTTTTTCATGGTAAATGAGCATAGTTCAATTGTTTTTATCAATTTATTTAGTAAAACTTCATAATACCTCCAAAATCGATGGAATAACCACTATAAAATTCTTAGTTTCTTGATAAACGGAGAGCACAACGGCTCCAAACCTCTTTGATCATCATCATATGTTCGTGGAGGATGCAACTAGGCATTAAAACAATATTGTCATATTTTTTGAAATTTTCTCAAAATCTATGAGCTAACCCCTACAAAAATATTGAGTTGTTGGTAAATACTTTATGTACTGAAGCCTATAATCTTTAGTGTTGTTTTAAAATTTCTACCATATTCTACATTTGTATTAATGTATGCTAAACTCTTTTTCATGGTAAACGAGCATCGTTCAATTTTTTTTTATCAATTAATTTAGTAAAAATTCATAATACCCCCTAAATCGATGGAATAACCAATATAAAATTATTATTTTCTTCATAAACGGAGACGACAAAGGCTCCAAACCTCTTTGAACATCATCATATGTTAGTGCATGATGCAACTAGGCATTAAAACAATATTGTCATATTTTTTGAAATTTTCTCAAAATCTATGGGCTAACCCCTACAAATATATTGAGTTTTTGGTAAATACTTTATATACTGAAGCCTATAATCTTTAGTGTTGTTTTAAAATTTCAACCATATTCTACATTTGTAGTTATACATGCTAAACTCTTTTTCATGCAAAATGAGCATCGTTCAATGGTTTTTATCAATTAATTTAGTAAAACTTCATAATACCTCCTAAATCGATGGAATAACTACTAGAAAATTATTATTTTCTTGATAAACGGAGAACACAAAGCCACCAAACCTCTTTGAACATCATCATATGTTAGTTCAGGATGCAACTAGGAATTAAAACAATATTGTCATATTTTTTGAAATTTTCTTAAAATCTATGGGCTAACCCCTACAAAAATATTGAGTTTTTGGTAAATACTTTGTATACTGAAACCTATAATCTTTAGTGTTGTTTTAAAATTTCTACCATATTCTATATTTGTATTAATGTATGCTAAACTCTTTTTCATGGTAAATGAGTATCTTTCAATAGTTTTTATCAAATAATTTAATAAAACTTCATAATACTTTTTAAATCGATGGAATAACCACTATAAAATTATTATTTTCTTGATAAACGGAGACGACAAAGGCTCCAAACCTCTTTGAACATCATCATATGTTAGTGCAGGATGCAACTAGGCATTAAAAAAATATTGTCATATTTTTTGAAATTTTCTCAAAATCTATGGGCTAACCCCTACAAAAATATTGAGTTTTTGGTAAATACTTTGTATACTGAAGCCTATAATCTTTAGTGTTGTTTTAAAATTTCTACCATATTCTACATTTGTATTAATGTATGCTAAACTCTTTTTCATGGTAAATGAGTATCTTTCAATTGTTTTTATCAAATAATTTAATAAAACTTCATAATACTCCTTAAATCGATAGAATAACCACTATAAATTTTTTTATTTTCTTGATAAACGGAGACGACAAAGGCTCCAAACCTCTTTGAACATCATCATATGTTAGTGCAGGATGCAACTAGGCATTAAAACAATATTGTCATATTTTTTGAAATTTTCTCAAAATCTATGGGCTAACCACTACAAAAATATTGAGTTGTTGGTAAATATTTTCTATACTGAAGCCTATAATCTTTACTGTTGTTTTAAAATTTCTACCATATTCTACATTTGTATTAATTTATGCTAAACTCTTTTTCATGGTAAATGAGCATCGTTCAATTGTTTTTATCAATTAATTTAGTAAAACTTCATAATACCCCCTAAATTGATGGAATAACCAATATAAAATTATTATTTTCTTGATAAACGGAGACGACAAAGGCTCCAAACCTCTTTGAACATATCATATGTTAGTGCAGGTTGCAACTAGGCATTAAAACAATATTGTCATATTTTTTGAAATTTTATCAAAATCTATGGGTTAACCCCGACAAAAATATTGAGTTTTTGGTAAATACATTATATACTGAAGCCTATAATCTTTAGTGTTGTTTTAAAATTTATACCATATTCTACATTTGTATTAATGTATGCTAAACTCTTTTTCATGGTAAATGAGCATCTTTCAATTGTTTTTATCAAATAATTTAATAAAACTTCATAATACTCCCTAAATCGATGGAATAACCACTATAAAGTTATTATTTTCTTGATAAACGGAGACGACAAAGGCTTCAAACCTCTTTGAACATCATCATATGTTAGTGCAGGATGCAACTAGGCATTAAAACAATATTGTAATATTTTTTGAAATTTTATCAAAATCTATGGGCTAACCCCTACAAAAATATTGAGTTTTTGGTAAATACTTTATATAATGAAGCCTATAATCTTTAGTGTTGTTTTGAAATTTATACCATATTCTACATTTGTGTTAATGTATGCTAAACTTTTTTTCATGGTAAATGAGCATCTTTCAATTGTTTTTATCAAATAATTTAATAAAACTTTATAATACTCCCTAAATCGATGGAATAACCACTATAAAGTTATTATTTTCTTGATAAACGGAGACGACAAATGCTCCAAACCTCTTTGAACATCATCATATGTTAGTGCAGCATGCAACTAGGAATTAAAACAATATTGTCATATTTTTTGAATTTTTTTCAAAATCTATGGGCTAACCCCTACAAAAATATTGAGTTTTTGGTAAATACTTTATATACTGAAGCCTATAATCTTTAGTGTTGTTGCAAAATTTCTACCATATTCTACATTTGTATTAATGTATGCTAAACTCTTTTTCATGGCAAATGAGCATCGTTCAATGGTTTTTATCAATTAATTTAGTAAAACTTCATAATACCTCCTAAATCGATGGAATAACCACTATAAAATTATTATTTTCTTGATAAACGGAAAGCACAAAGGCTCCAAACCTCTTTGAACATCATCATATGTTAGTGCAGGATGCAACTAGGCATTAAAACAATATTGTTATATATTTTTTGAAATTTTCTCAAAATCTATGGGCTAACCCCTACAAAAATATTGAGTTTTTGGTAAATGCTTTGTATACTGAAGCCTATAATCTTTAGTGTTGTTTTAAAATTTCTACCATATTCTATATTTTTATTAATGTATGCTTAACTCTTTTTCATGGTAAATGAGCATCTTTCAATTGTTTTTATCAATTAATTTAGTAAAACTTCATAATACCCCTAAATCGATGGAATAACCAATATAAAATTATTATTTTCTTGATAAACGGAGACGAGAAAGGCTCCAAACCTCTTTGAACATCATCATATGTTAGTGCATGATGCAACTAGGCATTAAAATATTGTCATATTTTTTGAAATTTTTTCAAAATCTATGGGCTAACCTCTACAAAAATATTGAGTTTTTGGTAAATACTTTATATACTGAAGCTTATAATCTTTAGTGTTGTTTTAAAATTTATACCATATTCTACATTTGTGTTAATGTATGCTAAACTCTTTTTCATGGTAAATGAGCATCGTTCAATTGTTTTTATCAATTAATTTAGTAAAACTTCATTATACTCCCTAAATCGATGGAATAACCACTATAAAGTTATTATTTTCTTGATAAACGGAGACGACAAAGGCTTCAAACCTCTTTGAATATCATCATATGTTAGTGCACGATGTAACTAGGCATTAAAACAATATTATCATATTTTTTGAAATTTTCTCAAAATCTATGGGCTAACCCCTACAAAAATATTGAGTTTTTGGTAAATACTTTATATACTGAAGCCTATAATCTTTAGTGTTGTTTAATTCTACATTTGTATTAATGTATGCTAAACTCTTTTTCATGGTAAATGAGCATCTTTCAATTGTTTTTATCAAATAATTTAATAAAACTTCATAATACTCCCTAAATCGATGGAATAACCACTATAAAGTTATTATTTTCTTGATAAACGGAGACGACAAAGGCTTCAAACCTCTTTGAACATCATCATATGTTAGTACAGGATGCAACTAGGCATTAAAACAATATTGTCATATTTTTTTGAAATTTTCTCAAAATCTATGGGCTAACCCCTACAAAAATATTGAGTTTTTGGTAAATACTTTATATACTGAACCCTATAATCTTTAGTGTTGTTTTAAAATTTCTAGATATTCTACATTTGTATTAATCTATGCTCAACTCTTTTTCATGGTAAATGAGCATCGTTCAATGGTTTTTATCAATTAATTTAGTAAAACTTCATAATACTCCCTAAATCGATGGAATAACCACTATAAAGTTATTATTTTCTTGATAAACGGAGACGACAAATGCTCCAAACCTCTTTGAACATCATCATATGTTAGTGCAGCATGCAACTAGGAATTAAAACAATATTGTCATATTTTTTGAATTTTTTTCAAAATCTATGGGCTAACCCCTACAAAAATATTGAGTTTTTGGTAAATACTTTATATACTGAAGCCTATAATCTTTAGTGTTGTTGCAAAATTTCTACCATATTCTACATTTGTATTAATGTATGCTAAACTCTTTTTCATGGCAAATGAGCATCGTTCAATGGTTTTTATCAATTAATTTAGTAAAACTTCATAATACCTCCTAAATCGATGGAATAACCACTATAAAATTATTATTTTCTTGATAAACGGAAAGCACAAAGGCTCCAAACCTCTTTGAACATCATCATATGTTAGTGCAGGATGCAACTAGGCATTAAAACAATATTGTTATATATTTTTTGAAATTTTCTCAAAATCTATGGGCTAACCCCTACAAAAATATTGAGTTTTTGGTAAATGCTTTGTATACTGAAGCCTATAATCTTTAGTGTTGTTTTAAAATTTCTACCATATTCTATATTTTTATTAATGTATGCTTAACTCTTTTCATGGTAAATGAGCATCTTTCAATTGTTTTTATCAATTAATTTAGTAAAACTTCATAATACCCCTAAATCGATGGAATAACCAATATAAAATTATTATTTTCTTGATAAACGGAGACGACAAAGGCTCCAAACCTCTTTGAACATCATCATATGTTAGTGCATGATGCAACTAGGCATTAAAATATTGTCATATTTTTTGAAATTTTTTCAAAATCTATGGGCTAACCTCTACAAAAATATTGAGTTTTTGGTAAATACTTTATATACTGAAGCTTATAATCTTTAGTGTTGTTTTAAAATTTATACCATATTCTACATTTGTGTTAATGTATGCTAAACTCTTTTTCATGGTAAATGAGCATCGTTCAATTGTTTTTATCAATTAATTTAGTAAAACTTCATTATACTCCCTAAATCGATGGAATAACCACTATAAAGTTATTATTTTCTTGATAAACGGAGACGACAAAGGCTTCAAACCTCTTTGAATATCATCATATGTTAGTGCACGATGTAACTAGGCATTAAAACAATATTATCATATTTTTTGAAATTTTCTCAAAATCTATGGGCTAACCCCTACAAAAATATTGAGTTTTTGGTAAATACTTTATATACTGAAGCCTATAATCTTTAGTGTTGTTTTAATTCTACATTTGTATTAATGTATGCTAAACTCTTTTTCATGGTAAATGAGCATCTTTCAATTGTTTTTATCAAATAATTTAATAAAACTTCATAATACTCCCTAAATCGATGGAATAACCACTATAAAGTTATTATTTTCTTGATAAACGGAGACGACAAAGGCTTCAAACCTCTTTGAACATCATCATATGTTAGTACAGGATGCAACTAGGCATTAAAACAATATTGTCATATTTTTTTGAAATTTTCTCAAAATCTATGGGCTAACCCCTACAAAAATATTGAGTTTTTGGTAAATACTTTATATACTGAACCCTATAATCTTTAGTGTTGTTTTAAAATTTCTAGATATTCTACATTTGTATTAATCTATGCTCAACTCTTTTTCATGGTAAATGAGCATCGTTCAATGGTTTTTATCAATTAATTTAGTAAAACTTCATAATACTCCCTAAATCGATGGAATAACCACTATAAAATTATTATTTTCTTGATAAACGGAGAGCACAAAGGCTCCAAACCTCTGTGAACATCATCATATGTTAGTGCAGGATGCAACTAGGCATTAAAACAATATTGTTATATATTTTTTGAAAATTTCTCAAAATGTATGGGCTAACCCCTACAAAAATATTGAGTTTTTGGTAAATACTTTATATACTGAAGCCTATAATCTTTAGTGTTGTTTTAAAATTTCTACCATATTCTACATTTGTATTAATGTATGCTTAACTCTTTTTCATGCAAAATGAGCATCGTTCAATGGTTTTTGTCAATTAATTTAGTAAAACTTCATAATACTTCCTAAATCGATGGAATAACCACTATAAAATTATTATTTTCTTGATAAACGAAGAGCACAAAAGCCCCAAACCTCTTTGAACATCATCATATGTTAGTTCAGGATGCAACTAGGCATTAAAACAATATTCTCATATTTTTGAAATTTTATCAAAATCAATGGGCTCCCTACAAAAATATTGAGTTTCTGGTAAATACTTTATATACTTAAGCCTATAATCTTTAGTGTTGTTTTAAAATTTCTACATATTCTACATTTGTATTAATCTATGCTAAACTCTTTTTCATGGTAAATGAGCATCGTTCAATGGTTTTTATCAATTAATTTAGTAAAACTTCATAATACCTCATAAATCGATGGAATAACCACTATAAAATTATTATTTTCTTGATAAATGGAGAGCACAAAGGCTCCAAACCTCTGTGAACATCATCATATGTTAGTGCAGGATGCAACTAGGCATTAAAACAATATTGTTATATATTTTTTGAAATTTTCTCAAAATCTATGGGCTAACCCCCTACAAAAATATTGAGTTTTTGGTAAATACTTTATATACTGAAGCCTATAATCTTTAGTGTTGTTTTAAAATTTATACCATATTCTACATTTGTGTTAATGTATGCTAAACTCTTTTTCATGGTAAATGAGCATCGTTCAATTGTTTTTATCAATTAATTTAGTAAAACTTCATAATACTCCCTAAATCGATGGAATAACCACTATAAAGTTATTATTTTCTTGATAAACGGAGACGACAAAGGCTTCGAACCTCTTTGAATATCATCATATGTTTAGTGCAGGATGTAACTAGGCATTAAAACAATATTATCATATTTTTTTGAAATTTTCTCAAAATCTATGGGCTAACCCCTACAAAAATATTGAGTTTTTGGTAAATACTTTATATACTGAAGCCTATAATCTTTAGTGTTGTTTTAATTCTACATTTGTATTAATGTATGCTAAACTCTTGTTCATGGTAAATGAGCATCTTTCAATTGTTTTTATCAATAATTTAATAAAACTTCATAATACTCCCTAAATCGATGGAATAACCACTATAAAGTTATTATTTTCTTGATAAACGGAGAGACGACAAAGGCTTCAACAACCTCTTTGAACATCATCATATGTTAGTTCAGGATGCAACTAGGACATTAAAGTAATATTGTCATATATTTTGAAATTTTTATCAAAATCTATGGGCTAACCCCTACAAAAATATTGAGTTTTTGGTAAATATTTTATATACTGAAGCCTATAATCTTTAGTGTTGTTTTAAAATTTCTACCGTATTCTACATTGTATTAATGCTATGCTAACTCTTTTTCATGGTAAATGAGCATCGTTCAATGGTTTTTATCAATTAATTTAGTAACAACTTCATAATACCTCCTAAATCGATGGAATAAACCCACTATAAAATTATATTTTCTTGATAAACGGAGAGCACAAAGGCTCCAAACCTCTTTGCACATCATCATATGTTAGTGCAGGATGCAACTAGGCATTAAAACAATATTGTTATATATTTTTTGAAAATTTTCTCAAAATCTATGGGCTAACCCCTACAAAAATATTGAGTTTTTGGTAAATACTTTATATACTGAAGCCTATAATCTTAGTGTTGTTTTAAAATTTCTACCATATTTTACATTTGTATTAATGTATGGTTAACTCTTTTTCATGCAAAATGAGCATCGTTCAATGGTTTTTATCAATTAATTTAGTAAAACTTCATAATACTTCCTAAATCGATGGAATAACCACTATAAATTATTATTTCTTGATAAACGGAGAGCACAAAGGCTCCAAACCTCTTTGAACATCATCATATGTTAGTGCAGGATGCAACTAGGCATTAAAACAATATTTCATATTTTTTGAAATTTCTCAAAATCTATGGGCTAACCCCTACAAAAATATGAGTTTTGGTAAATACTTTAGATACTAAGCCTATAATCTTTAGTGTT
>JAATWR010000256.1:0-41105 GCA_018703725.1 Brassica juncea
CGTTCCCGCGTGCCGCCGGCGCCAGGCCAGCCCGCGTCCCGCGTTCCGGCGGCGCCAGGCCGGGGTCTCGGACGATCCAGACATGGGTTTCAAGGGACCAAGATGCCGCCATTGCCCGAGATCATGAGATGATCGCACGGATGGGCGCCAGGACCCTCGCCGTTGGCGCCAGATGGGAGTGGACGAGCCTTCCGTGAGTTTTATCGAGCGACGACCCGTTTCTTGGATTTGATCGTCGCTTGGCTTTTCTTTCGAGGATTTTCGGGTGACGATTTCGTCATTGACCGATTTTGACCCCAACAAGTAGCCTATGTAATATTTAACTGATAAACATTCATTAAAAACAGTACCATGAAAAACATTAACGAGATCAATGTTGTTTATAATTAAGAAATTAAATGCCAGATTCATAATTGGCTAGGTCTTAGAGAGTTCAGCAAAATAAAAACAAAATAAAATAAGAACAACGACCCCGCTAGATCAGCCACAGATTTATTTCAGAATCAGATTCTCAACATGGTTTGGAAAGGTGAAGACTTCATCAGGGCGTTCATCTTGATTCATAAAGACCTTCTCTTCAATTCCTTGGATCTCAACTCTTCTAACGCTCTGTCTCTCCACATTGTAATAGTAAACATAGAATGGTTGCGTCCAAAGCCATAGCGCCCAAACAATTTCACCCCTATCAGTTCCCCAGACTGACATTGCGTTCCAGGAAAACATATCTGGGAAAAAAGGGCATGCTTGGACCATTTCCCTTTCTCGGTATCATCTAGAACCCATAACAGATTACCGTCCATAGAATCACGGACTAAGACACCTAACTTTCCCTTGTAGTTTATTATCGTCGAAAAGTTAGAACCCATTTGTATAAGCCTAAACTTTTCAGACCTAACATCAAAGCATGCTATCACCTTAGTAAAGTTGTTATGAGCTACGTAATACAAAATCCCGTTGATGCATATCCCTTTCTGAACTTATGAGGAAAATGCGGAAACTCACATTCTATCTTTCTCCAGGATGGGTTTTTTCCCCTAACATCAAAACATGATGCTCTCTGGAGTTTCTTTGTCTTCTATACTTTGTTATGGTCATGCACAAAACCTTGAATTGCTTCTCGATAGGATCATACCCGAGAAAACTTATTAACTCGTTATTCTTAGCTCTCACTTTAGGTAGAGGTATTTTCTGACCCGTGCTAGGGTTACAGATCACAGGAACCCTTTCCATCTTTCCCTTTAGCATCTGCTTTTCATAAAGATAGACAAAACCGTTGGCGGATAGACAGATTTCCTTGTACCAATCTCCAGAGATACCCATATGATAATCCTGTGCTACAACACTTACGGTCTCATCAAAATGATGCTGAGGGGATGAGAAGAAGTGCCACTTGCCTTTGAATTCAAACGTGACCAAAAGTTGTGGCCGAGTTGATGAAACCGTTAGGAACAATTTTGTGAAAGGTGGACTGCTAAGTAAGGAATCCCATTCCTTCGAGACACAGCGACATAGTGCAATGGTTTTTGCTGGTAGTCTCTTGAGGATCTCGCTGATGAGATCGATGGGAAGCGTCTCCGAGTTTCCTCCTACATACGTTGAAGAGGTTGCGGATGAATGTGTGTGGTGTTTGAAGATTTTAAGGTGTTTCACCGGATTGTTGTTTTGCTCTATGTTCATGGCGATTTTTCCAGTGGTCTGAGAATGCAGCTAGGACTAAGGGATGTTATAATACTATATCCTGTCATTCAGTGAAAATCTAGAGAGTAAGGTAAGGGGGGAAACGTATCCTGATATTTAGCATTATCTTGTTAAAATCTTTAGTTTCCTTTTTTTGTAATATGGAATCATAAATCTCCAATTGTGTCTTTTATTTTCTCACCCATTCATGAACCTAACTTTGAGTTCATATGGTAACATATATTCTTCTAGTACCATGAATATATTAAGACGTTGAATTCTATACTTGTTAGTAAACAAAAAGTTTACATTTGAGGGGTCAACCAATTCCTCCATAAGCCCAAAAAAAAAAAATCATTTCTTTATCTTTTGAAAGGCCAATAGTGATAATTTCTGTAATCGTTTCTAAAATTTAATACATTATTGATTCCATATCTAGATGACATGGTTAACCGATAACAACTGATCTTCTTAGAGCACGTCCAACGCGGGTATCTACCAAAATATTTAACAATTAAAATAACAGAAAAATTAGAAAAGTAGGAGAGATTGAGAGACCAGTTTCTTATCTAAGAAGTTTTAAGAGTAGTTCCAACAGTAACTATTAGAAAATGTTCTAAATATTTAGAAAAAAAACAAAATAATGAAATTAAGAAAAAGAAGACCAAAAGTTCTCAATTGAATTTTTTTTTAAACTGTTAATATTCCCAAAAACAAATGTCAGAGAAAATTAATGTTTTTATTGGCTTAGAAAAAATAAAACATGATTGAGTAACTATAATACTTATATGTTTTTCTTTTAGAAACATTTATGGTTTCTAATGGTTGGAGTTGCTCTTGAACTCTTCTAGATATTTTGTTGTCACCTGCTCTTTGTTTATTGGCTCAGTGCTTTTATCTTGATTATGTAGGATCCGACATCGATAATGAATGAGAAGAGAAGGAAAAACTAAGACTTCATCATCTGCAAATCTTGGGTTTTAACTCTTTTTAACAGTGTTCTTCTCCAGGTGGTAGAGCAATATCACTTGTACCAGTGTGATGAGTTCCTGGTCAAGGAAAAACCCTAGGATACTCTTGAGTGGCGATCTGGTTCGGTTTTGATAATGGTGATCGATTGATGGATGATAAAGGGGAAGGATGGCCGATGGTAGAGATGGAACAATGGTTGATCTGCGGAAAGGATCAAGCACTGAGTTGTGGTCTTAGTCCGTGAGAGGCAGCCCCACTAGTAACAAGACCAATGCTTATGAAAGATCACTCTTCAAGCCAAATTCGATGTCCAAAATTGAACATAGGAATCACAAGTTTGTTAAGAGATTTTGACAAACAAAAGTGATTAATTTTATTCAGAAACTTGCAAAGAGTTTATGTAGAAAAGGGAATACAAAGCACACTTAGAAATTGTAGAAATTGAAAATAACTTAGATAGAAACTAGGTGATCTTGAAGACTGAACAATTGAACAACTTGCTGGCATGTTTGACTTGGTTTGCTCCTGATGTCGAGTTTGGTTTAGTGCAAACCAGGCTGATAATTGCTTGCTTCAATTGTCTGGTTTTGATCTGGTTATGGGTCCATTGGAGAAAAGGAATGGGTCTTGGCCTTCTTTGGAACGGGCTGGAAAGAGTTGATCTTTGCTGGACTTGGTTTTGGATCGATCCATTCCATACTCGGGTCGTCCAGCTCCATCACCCTCAACCAACTCGACCTCACTCTTGTTCAGCTCAACCTCATAAGCTCCTGGTTCAATCTCGCCCAACTCGTTCTCATCTGCTCCTGATCCGGCCTCATCCAGCTCGTCTTGGTCTGCTCTTGGTCCGGTCATCCGGGTCAGTTCCTGATCCAGCCATGGTCATATCATCCCCTCCTCCTTTAAAAGGATTTGTCCTCAAATCAAAATCATCTGCACGAAAGGGAATCAAGTCAGCAACATTGAAAGTAGAACTGACAGTATACTTACCTTGGAGATCAATCTGATAAGCATTGTTGTTGATTCTTCTAACAACTTGGAATGGACCATCTGTTCTTGGCAACAGCTTAGACTTTCTTCATCAGGAAATCTTTCTTTTCTCAAGTGTATCCACACCAAATCTCTTGGTTCCAAGACTAGCTCACGCATTTTTTGTTTGCTTGCTCCTCATACTTCTTGGTCCTTTTTTCTATGTTCCTTTTAACATGTTCATGCAAGGAAAAAAAAACTCGGCCTTTGCCTTGCCATCAAGATTAGTTTGCTGTTTAGGTGGCAAAGGCATAAGATCCAATGGAGTCAAAGGATTGAATCCATAAACAATTTGAAATGGTGAAAAATTAGTAGCATTGTGCACAGAATGATTATATGCAAACTCTACATGAGGAAGACAGTCTTCCCTAGTTCTGATCTTCTTTTTAATAACAGCACGCAAGAGTGCAGACAAAGATCTATTAACTACTTCAGTCTATCCATCAGTTTGTGGATGACAAGTAGTAGAAAATTTCAGCTTTTTTCTACGTTTAGACAACAATGTTTTCCAGAAATGACAAAGAAACTTAGTATCTCTATCAGACACTATAGATCTAGGCATGCCATGCAATCGAACAACCTGTCTAAAGAAAAGATCAGCAACAATCAAAGCATCATCAGTTTTGTGACATGGAATGAAGTGAGCCATCTTTGAAAACCTATCCACAACTACAAAGACGAATCTCCGCCCTTTCTAGTCCTAGGCAATCCAAGCACAAAATCCATTGATATGTCAATCCAAGGAGCATCAGGAATAGGAAGAGGAGTATACAAACCTTGAGATCGAGCTTTGCTCTTAGCTTGGGTGCATACCACCCATCTGGTGAAGATTCTTTCCACATCCCTTCTCAAAGTCGGCCAGTAGAAGTGTTCTTTCAAGGTGGCCAATGTCTTGGCAACTCCAAAGTGCCCCATCAACCGTCGTCCATGCGCCTCCCTAACATACAACTCTCTCAAAGAACAGTTAGGTAGACAAAGTCGATTTTCATAGAAAAGAAAACCATCTACTTGATAAAACTTCCCACTGGTGTGTTTCTTGCTTTGCTCATACTGATCCTTAAAATCTTGATCATTTTCATAATAAGATTTGATCTGTTCAAAACCCAACAGTTTAGCTTCCATAGAAGTGAAAAGAGTGTACCTTCTGGACAGAGCATCAACCACAATGTTCTCCTTACCTTGTTTGTAATGGATCACATAAGGGAAAGTCTCCAATAATTCCACCCACCTGGCGTGCCTCTTGTTGAGCTTGTGCTGTCCTTTAGGTGCTTCAACGACTCATGATCAGTGTGAATAACAAACTCCTGTGACCAGAGATAGTGTTGCCAGGTTTGGAGTGCTCTAATCAAGGATAGAGCTCCTTGTCATATGTTGGATAGTTCAGTATTGCTCCACTTAGTTTCTCACTGAAGTATGCTATTGGCCTCTTTTCTTGCATCAGCACAGCCCCAATACCTACACCAGAAGCATCACATTCAATTTCAAAGGTCTTAACAAAATCTAGAAGAGCTAGCAAAGAAGCATTAGTCAACCTCCCTTTTAGGTTTTGAAAGGCATCTTCTTGAGCTTTTTCCCACTTGAAGCCCACTTTTTCTTGATTACTTCTGTGAGAGGAGCTGAAATGGTGCTGAAGTTCTTTACAAACGTCTTGTAGAAACCAGCAAGTCCATGGAAGCTCCTGACCTCGCCCACACTCTTAGGACTTGGCCAATCTCGAATTGCCTTGATCTTCTCTTCATCCCCTTTGATTCCTTGAGATGTAACAAGAAAACATAAAAACACAAGTTGATCTGTTCCAAAAATGCACTTTTTAAAGTTAGCAAAGAGTGATTCTTTCCTAAGCACTTCTATCACAGATTTTAGGTGGTTCACATGCTCATCAAAGCTCTTGCTGTAGATCAGGATATCATCGAAGTATACTACAACAAATCTACCTATAAAAGCCCTAAAACATGGTTCATTAGTCTCATGAAGGTACTAGGTGCATTAGAGAGCCCAAAAGGCATAACCAACCATTCATACAATCCATGTTTAGTTTTGAAAGCAGTTTTAAATTCATCACCTTCTTTCATTCTAATTTGGTGATAACCACTTTTCAAATCTATCTTTGAAAACACACAAGGACCATGCAGCTCATCTAACATGTCATCTAGTCTAGGGATATGATGGCGATACTTTGCAGTGATATTGTTGATGGCTCTGCAATCAACACACATGCGCCAGCTCCCATCTTTCTTTGGCACAAGTAGAACTGGTACTGCACATGGGCTCATGCTCTCTCGGATGTGTCCCTTGTCGATCAGCTCGTCTACTTGTCTTTGGAGTTCTTTGGTTTCTTCAGGATTGGTTCTGTAAGCAGGACGGTTTGGAAGAGAGGCTCTAGGGACAATGTCTATTTGATGTTCTATTCCACACAAAGGAGGCAGTCCTTTTGGGTTCTCTTCTGGAAAGACATCACCATATTCCTGCAAAAGAAATTCAAGTTCACTCGGTAGAACCGGTGCAAGGTAAGAAGAAGACATTAGCACCCTTAAAAACAAACAGAAACATAGATTGCTGAAGACACAAAGCTCTTTTAATCTCACTGGTTTTGGCTAAGAGATGTGCCTCTTTCTTTTGTCTACCAGTTGGATCCTTCTTGGCCTCTTGTTGTCTGAGTTTGCGTTGAAGCTGATCCTCATGTACTTCTTGTGGAGACAATGGTGCAAGAACAATCTTCTTGTCTCTGTGATTAAAAGAATGGCGGTTTGTGTATCCATCATGGATGGCCTTCTTATCATACTGCCATGGCCGTCCTAACAAAATGTGACTGGAGTCCATAGGAAGAATATCACACACAATCTCATCCTGGTATCTTCCAATGGTTATAGGGACCATCACTTGCTCTGTGACCTTCAGCTCACCATCTTCATTCAGCCATTGCAGTAGGTAAGGTCGAGGGTGTTTTCCAGTCTTTAAGGCCAGTTTTTATACAAGAGATTCACTAGCCACATTAGTACAACTCCCGCCATCTATAATCAAACTGCAAACTTTATCATAAACAGTGCATCTAGTATGGAAAATATTCTCCCTTTGATCATTTTCTTCTGGTTTGGTCTGAACTTTCAGTGATCTTCTTGTAACCAGAAGCTCTCCATGTACTGGGTAGTCTATGGCTTCATCCTCAGATGCCTCTGGCGCCTTTTCTTCTTCAGAAACCAATTAACCGCTCTCCAGGAGGATCATGACCTTCTTGTTAGTGCATTCATTGGCATAGTGTCCAAACCCATGACACTTGAAACACTTCACATCCATAGCTCTTGTGGCTGGTGCTTGCCCTTGTCAGCTTTTGTCTCCTCCTTTGGTTTCACAAATACCTTATCTTCTTTGGGGTTAGACGATCTGAGTAATTTCCATAGCTCCCTTTAGTTGGTCTTCCTTTTAAGTTGCTGCTAATGAGAATGGCCTTGTGGAGAAGCTCATAGATGTCCTCCTAATTCCCTGCATCTCCAATCTGTCCTGTATGTCTCGGTTGAGTCCAGCTTGGAAACGAGCCATAGTTGCATTAGCTCTTCTATGACTGCGGCCTTGATCATTAGGATCTCCATCTCTTGATAGTAGTCTTCTACACTCCGAGTTCCCTGAGTCAGCCTCCTTAGTTTCTGATGCACGTCTCTGTTGTAGTGGTTGGGAACAAAACGCTTCTCAGGATGGTCTTAAGCTCGAACCAAGAAGCAACCTGTGGCTCTCCAGTCCTTCTTCTAGTGGTTGTTATCTGAACCCACCAATGAAGTGCATAGCCGCTGAATTCTGTTGCAGCAAGTGTGACCTTCTTGGTTTCAGAGTAATTTTGGCAATCAAACACAAGCTCCATCCTCTTCTCCCATTCAGGTAGGCATCCAGATCATTCTTCCCACTGAAAGCTTGGATCCTGAGCTTGAGGTTGCCAAGGACTATCATCAGGCCGGGTCCTTTGAGCATTCCATGTCTCTGTCCTGACTTGAGAAGCTGCCCCTTCCAGACCTGGCTGATCTTACTGACCGTTCTTCTTCAGTGCTTCGTCCAGAAGAGGTATCTTGCTCATCTGTCTCTCCTGTGGCTACTCTTTTCCTCTCCTCTTGCTCCTAGCATGCCTTCTATCCTGCGTAGTCTGACCAAGAAAGTTTATCAGTATTTTAATTAACTAGATTACTAGTTTGCAACCTTTTTATGATCTCAGACATCATGGCCTCCATCTGCAGTTTGTTAAAGTTAACAGGCGCAGATTCATCAGGTTCAATGCTTCCATCAGACATGTTTCCCTGTTAAGAAACTAAACAAGAAAGCTTAGCACAAATAAGAGATAGCCGAAGCCTCACTTGGTGTTTCTCTCAACTGTTTTCTCTCAAATTTTGTTTCTGTGAAGTATTCTCAGTGATTCCAGGAGGTCAATTATCAGACAAACAAACTCAAAGCCAGAAGAAGAAATCCCAAAAACCCCCAAAGAAAAAAGATAGACAGAATTAAGAGTTTTTTGATTTTGCAATGAGCTTTACCACAAGAGACTGAATTTCTCTTCAGTCTGGCTGGATTTCTCTTCAGCCCTTTCAATTTCTTTTGATCGATTTTTTTTGTTGTTTTAAAATGGTTGGCCCCCTTGCAGGTTACAACAGATAGAAAGTAAAGAACAGAAAGAAAATATAATTATTCATTAAATGTAGAAAGACTCTAATTCCTCTAGTTTGTAATGTGATAGTTCAGATAATTTGCGACTAATAATATCACAATTTTATAGTAGCGTATATTTTTTAATTAATTAGGTAATGAAATCTGTGAATTGTATCATGACCGGAACCAACCAATGGAGCAAGTCGATAAAAATTTCATGCCATGTTTAATTTTGAGCTCATACATTTTTCATTTACTTGGATTAACAAAAATGACGTCCGTAAGACCAGGAATTTACATGTACACCGTAGGTTTTTCCTTTTAGCTATTCAGATGGAGAATTTAAGGTGGCCAGCGGCGGGAAAGTTTACCTTTGGGACTGCACAAAATAATAAAAAAAAATTAAGAAAAAACAAGTTGGAAAATAACAAACATACATAGAACATAGAACTTCTATGGTAGAAGAAATAATTCCAACTTACAAAACCTAGCTAGATCTAACGTAAGGAAAAATACAACAAAATAATAAAACTCCAAAACAAAGCAAACAACAACGAACAACTCAATTAGGTAAAAGCAAACAAAATATCTGAACAAACATAAGTCAAAGTAACGACACCCAGACAAAACAAAAACTAAATTTTACAAATGACAACCTAACAAAAAACACACATACTTTTACCAAAAAGAAAAGAGTACACATACTACAACAAAATCTGATTAAGTGAATGGAATACTACATCACTTTAATCCATCAACCTTCTCATGGTTGGAGTAAGTTTGCTTAAGGAGATTGGACGACATCTTCTACGTCTTTACGCTCCTTGATTTGGGATCTTCTTTTTTTTTTTTTCTTGTTCCTGGACAAACCGAAGCCCTAAGTCCAAAAATTCATATAACAAAATCGTGATGCTAAAACTAAAGGAAACTCTGTCAAAAAACACAAGATAAAACAATTATATCCCTGTAAATAAAAACAAAAACAAAACAGGATATAAGGGTCAATGTAGACAATAGAATCCCTCTATTATCTAGAGATCCCTCTTTTATCTCCATAGCCACTGAAAAACAGGATATAATGTTTTTTTTGTAACACATAACAGGATATAATGTTCAATATGAACAAAACAAGAAAGAATCACATAAGATATCAGAAGCAAAAGAAAGTCAACCAATATGATATAAACTAAACTAAAACCTAAACATATGTGAGATGAATAGGGTTTATCATAATATGAACCTTAGTCTTTCAGATAACCTAAAGAAAAAATATTTAGACGATGGAGAAGTTTCAAACTCGTGTGAACAAAAAGATAATAATTGGTTAAAAACATATTGTAACCTAGCAACATTATTGAACATGTGTGTTTAAAGTTTCTTGAACGTGTTGGTTGATATTATATATATTATGTTGTTAATATTAAATTTCTTTTGAATTATATATGCATTTCGTCTCAGAAAACTAATAGTATAATCCACATAACTTAATGATTAACAATAGTATCATACAGATTTAATTATATAATGAATATTATATATAATTATTCATTAAGGGTAGTATTGATATTATTAGCCACTCTAAATTTTAACGTTAGAGCTCCGTTGCGAAAAATCACTTCGCAAATAATAATATAGATATATGATTTCACTAAAAATTCAAACAACATATATGAAATTGATTTTTTAAAAAGTTTGAATATTTGTTTGCATTTTTAATACTTTATAGATAAGTTAAACATCTGAATTTTTTTTTACCATTTCCCAACTAAATAACATTTGTATTTAGAGTTTTAATTATTAAATTATAAATAATTGACTCTGATCTAAATAACAGAATGTGTCCTTCAAGATATATGCTTGTATCATTTCTGCAACATTTTGATTTCCAAAGTATGATGATGCATGTCGAGATATTTTAAAAAATATTGATACCTTTGTCACTAAAATACATTTGTGTTGGCTAATAAATGAGTTAAATAGGTTTGTTGAAGAAATTTAAGAATGAATGGCATATCATTAAGTTGTTATGTGTGAGTGGGGATAAAACATAGGAAGGTGACATGGTCATTGCAATGTCTATAAAAAGTTTTTAGGCCTTACAAAATAATGCATTGCCCATCTATCGAGTGTTGGGCCCACATGCCAAAGTATGCATTAGGCCTATGGATAGTGCGGTTGGAATGTTATGAATTAAATCAGAGCAAAACTCAAACTTATATGTAGTCGTGTGGGGATATACTTTTGGGTGAGGGCCTTTATGTGCAACAAAGACATTGCAGTTTGTGAGTGGAGGTGATTGTAACATCCCTATTTTTAGAAAAATGGGTGATGCATGTAGAAAAATTTTTAAATTGATTTGAGTATCTATATTACGAAAGTGCACTTATCTTTTCGTCACTCCTCCGTAAAAAATTCAATATTTATTTATGCTTCAGCTTTAGCAATCATGGTATGAGTAACCTTTCATGAAGTGGTTTTTGGTACATATGAGAAATTACAAAACAAGGGAAAATTTAATGTAGGATTGTGGAGATTGTAAATAAGTTTTTCGAATCTTCCAAATTAACACCACGGTAGTCACACAAGGGTAGCATCTATGGGTAGAGACCATTTGTGGGCCCATTAATGGTGACATTTAAGACACTATATGTGGAATCATAACCAAATATATACATGTGTGGATTCATGTGGGGTTACACCATCATGGTGAATAGGGGTGATTCTAATGTTCCAGTTTCTAGAATATGGTGATACACTTGAAAGTGACTTAATTAAAGATAGTTAATTTCTCTGCTTATGTCACTAAAGTGCGTTTATCATTTTGGTCATTTTTTACAGAGAACCTTATTGTTACTTGTGCTCGAGTTGAAGTAATTTAAATATGGGTGACTTACTCGAGATTGATTTAGGTATCTCATAAGTGAGGACAAAACACAGTAAGACCACATGGTGATTAAATGGTCTTTAGATAAGCTTTATGAGGTTTCCAACATAGTGCACCTAGCACTGGGAAAGGATGGGGCCATGAACTGAGAGTGAGTTGGTGTTTAGGAACAGTTTTTGTCGATTCATTAGAATTTTAGATAAAACAAACAATATGTCAAGGTTGTGGCAGACTAAATTTTCTGATGCGAAAATAATACCATGAGTTGCTTGGAAGCAATTAGTGTATCCAGAAAAGGGAGGGAAAAATATTTGAGATCTTGAGATATTTAATAATGTTTTGTTAGCAATACAAGCATGGCGGTGGATCCTTAAAAACCCAAACCCCTTATTTTTAAGACTCTTGAAGGCTCGTTAATTCAACAATGCCTATGGCTTAGAAGAAACACCAATATAGAACAAGTCTTATGGTTGGTCATCAATCTTAGCATGGTTAGAGAGCTCCTAAAGAAGGGAATTCACTTCATTTCCAGTCAATCTATATGAGGATCATTAGTTACTAGCCACACCAACACCAAGGAACAACGTTTTCATTACAAGAGAACATATGTTTCTTGCCTGATACAAAGGACATTATTATGAAAGTGGGAGATTCTCTGATAGTTATATATAGATAGGGATTTAATGCATGGCTAGTTTACATCTAACACATGAATCACATCCATACAAGGTGATTTGGTGTTATGATAAAACATGAGATTACTTTGGTAACTCAGGCTATAGAGTAGCGACAGAGTTAACTAGGTGTTCAGTATATCCATTGAGGTTGCAATTACTACCTAAATGCAAACATTTTATTTAGAGGGTGTATCATCTGCTTTAGCTATGCAACAAGATTTAATACAAGAGGAATTCAAATGGACAAAACTTCTCAACTTGTTGTGCTGCTAAAGGAAGCATCAACCAATTTTTCACTTGTCTAATTCCGGAAACTACAAGGAGGCTCTCTCAAACGGGAAATGTCATTATAAACTTATCAGGCAACTTGAAGCACAATGTACGTCATATCCTAAAATTCCAACTGACCTATGAGAGAGAAGAACAACATAAAATTTTCTTTTGGTTGAGAGAATAATATTGAAATCAAAAAGCAGCCAGATTTAAACAAACAATACGTCGATCTGTTACAAGATGTAAGGTTGTCAATGGAGTGGGTATGAATGAATAATAGAAACTGGCAGGGTCACATATGATACATGTCAGAGTAATCTCTTGGAAACGTCCAACCCGTCGACTCATAAAGTGAAATTTTGATTCAGCATACATTACAAGAAAACAATCGACGATCATACTCATCAGAAAGTCTTTGGGGTCTTTCCCGCCGGATTTTGATGAACATGTTTCTTCGAAAACTCACAAAGATCGTTTTAAGAAGAATTTATAGCATTTGCGATCGTGAATCCTCTACTCATGTTTTCTGCTTATGATGTCTCCTCTACTGCAAAGCTTTCATTATAGCAGTCATCCCAACTTCCAATTGAAAAATTTCCATTTTTCTTCATGTCGGCCGCATTAATGTTGATCGATACGCTGTAGGGTGTGTCGATCAATGCGTGTAGTTTGTTTGACTGGTGATGAGGAGTGTCGATCGATGTTTAGTAGTCTCTGTCGATCGATGCTGCATTTCATTGTCTGTAGGAATGATGTGGAAACCTTTCCTCTTCTGCAAGAAGATCTTGAATCTCTATAGCTCGTTCCTCCTTGTAATCCTCATCACACTCTTCGTGTCTAGACGCAGATGTGGCAGTATTGATAGCAAAAGTGGGGTGATAATGATCACTTTCCAAACTGTCAATAGAAAAACTTCCATATATGAATTCTTCTTCCCATTGAGCGAACTTCGCGTTGATCGATGCCCCTGCTGGTGCATCGATCGTTTCTGATAGACGAAGATCGATCAATGTGAGATTGCTGTCGCCGATCGATTCACCATACTCTGGCTCATACCCAACTTCTGAATCAATCTCTTCTCCACAGAAACATACTCCAACGAATCTTGGATCATCCCCAATCTCTGTGTTGGGCTTCTTTGTCTTGACAATAGTAGACATTTGGATCGATGAGAGTCAGGCACAACTGGTTTGTCTGCATGTTGCAGATTTCTCCTACTGTAGCGAAGAATGCTCTTCCAAGTAGTAGAGAAGTGTTCCAATTCAGCTTGATGTCCAGGACATTGAACTCAACTCGAACTATTGCATTAACAATCTGCACCTCAAAGTCTCTGATGATTCCTCCTGAGTTCCTTTGAGAACAATCCACAAATACAAATGAATCGTCCAAAGGCTCTATCTTCAGACCCAGATGGTCTGCCATCACCTTGGGTAAGATGCTTACTGCAGCTCCTGTGTCGCAGAGGGCATGGGGGAAAGTTATACCTTGCACTACACAGGTTACTGTAAACTTCCCAGGATCTCTCTATCGATCAATGGCTTGTTCTTGATGCAATTCGATTTTGACACAAAAAGGGCTGGGTGGATGCGGGTGTCTTGCTGCGAACTCCTCGTGAGTCATTATCCTCACGGCATTGCACGAAGCACTCGATTCTGCTGTTGGTGTCGATCGATGCTCGTCAAAGCTCGTCGATCGACTCGGTGTAGATTCCATCGATCGATGGTCACTAGTCGACGTCGGTCGACACCAATGTGACTCGCCAAAACTTATGGAACTTTCCACTTCGAAATCCCCTTCTTGCAGCTTCTCAAACTTCACCTCTTGCTAGAAATCATCATCTATGATGGCATTCACGTGGTGCTTTGTTGCTTCTTCACCTATCCCCCTTGTTAAGGCTTCTTGCTTCTTAACAGCTTCTCCTGTCTGAACCACTTGAGTCTCTAATTTCTTCATATGAGTGCTCAAAGCTTCAAACTTTGTGTTCAGGTTGGTGTAGACAGCATTAATCTTCCCATTGAAATCCATTGTCAGCTTCTGTTGACCTTCAAGAACCTGGTCAAGCATGTCTTCTATCTTGCTCTCCGGAGTTGGTGTGGTAGATTCTGGTAAGATCAATTTTCATAGATCATGTTGTTGTTGTTGTTGAAGTTGCTGTTTTCATAGATCATGTTGTTGTTGTTGTTGAAGTTGCTGTTGTAGTTGTTGTTGAAGGGTTTCTGTGAATTCTGATTGAAGTTACTTCTTTGTCCAAAGAAGTTTCTGTTTCCTCACTGGTTTCCAGACCTCTGAAATCCAGCTCCACTGATGAAGTTCACATCCTCTACTATGTTGTCATCCTCTGCATCTACAGCTTTTGCATCTTCTACTGAGAAAACCTGCTTCCTTAGCAGCGTATGTACACTATCCAGCTTTGCTTTTACTTCATCCATCTGCTCCTTCCCAAGGAATGCTGCAGATTTCCTTCTGCCAGAATAAGTGTTCTTGGTGCTGTTGCTGGATGCTAAGTTCTCTATAAGTTTTACAGCCTCCTCTGGATTCCTGGTGTTGAAGTTTACTTCACTAGTTGTGTCCAGAGCCATCTGATATTGTAGTGTGATGCCTCTGAAGAAAGTACTGAGTAGTTGCACTTGGTTGTATCCATGGTGTGGACAATCTCGCTGGTATGATCTGAATCTGATCCAACAATTCTTGAATGATTCTCCAGGTTCCTGAGTGAATGTAGCAATCTTGCTCCTCAAGTCTTCAGCGAGTGCGTCATCAAAGAAGTTACGCAGAAATGCGTTCTTGATGTCGCTCTAGGATGTAAGAGATCCTGGTGGTACCTGCTTAAGCCACTGCGAAGCTTCTCCAGCAAGAGAGTATTTGAAGAGCTTGCAGAGAAGGTAGTCCTCAGGGACTTCATTGGCTTTGATAGCAGATATGAGATCCTCGAACCTCTACAGATGGTCCATAGGATGCTCGTGAGATAACCCACAGTAGGGTGTCTGCCCCACAAGTGTGTAGTACTGCGGCTTCAACTCGAAATCGCCTCTCTGAATAGCTGGAGGGCGAATGGCTGATCTGTTGGCATATAACTGATATGGAAGATTGTAATCAGCCAAAGTTCTTGTAGCTGCAGCTTCAGGTTCAGGGATTACAGTCCCCTGAGCATCTATATTTTGACCTGCTGAATTACGCAGGTGACCTTGATCATGCGGGTTCCCATTCTCGTCCTGTCTGAGAATCAGTGTCGCAACCATGTCTCGCGGCTGAGTGTCGATCGATGTCGGATGAGAGATGTCGGTCGACGGAAGAAAAGTGTTGGTCAACGGAAGAAAAGTGTTGGTCGATGGTGATGAGCGAGTATCGGTCGACGGAGAAGATGTCTTGGTCGATGCTGGTGTGCGAGTATCGGTCGACGAACTAGTGTTGATGTCGATCGATGTGGAGCGTTTGTCTTTGTGGATCGAACATTCCAGGCCTGCAGGATCTTCTAAGAATAGTAGCTGAGTTTCCTTGTTGCTTCTAGTACAACTGGGCATGCACCTGAAAAGACAAGAAATGTTTTTATCAGAAACAATTCAAAAGAAATAACCTAGACCTAATCAGATTAAATAAAATAGCGATCAAAACTCCTCAACAACAACACCAAATTTGATATCACTTTAATTACCCTAAGGAGTGAATTACTCTCTCAAATAAGAGGTTCAGTTGTAGTACTTAGGGATCAAATTCACAGGGAGCTAGGGAACACAAAAGATTTAATCCTTAGTGACTAAGCTAGGTTGATTATGATTAACTTTAAAGTGCAGGTTTAAGCAAGGCAGTTGCTCGGTGGGTTTGATTGAGAATTTTAACAATTGAAGAAAGTAGCTAGACTTAGGGTTTCTATTCAGCTGATCAGGATTATAATCCTATACATGCCTAACAAGTTGCATGCATGATATTGAAGAGCTCAACAACTTATGCACAAATCGATCAGAGTTCGCTTTCTAGAGTCGTCTGATGACTAGATCTAATGATCTCACCTGTCGGGATGATCAATTAGAAAGTGTCGATCGATGACTCTATAGGATAATCGATCGATACACCTTTGGCTCCGTCGATCGATTATTCTATATGAATATCAATCGATGCGCTTTTAGTAAGCTTTATGCACGGGTTGAAATTGATGCTCACTAAGTCTATAGATCAGCTCTCCCCTTTCTCTAGTGATCTTAGCTTCAAAAGGATGTATTCAGGATGAAGTCAGGTTAACAAACAGTCCTAGGTCAAGATTTTAGTTAGCTACTTTAGAACACAAGCATTAAGAACATCCTAACAATGAATATCACAACTTGGCAATTTATAGTTGGGGCTAATCTCTCACAACGTATTTGAACCCTAAATTTAACAATGGAACTACTCAGACATGGCCAAGCAATTCATAGCAACAAGATGAAAGAAACTGATAGATAGATAGATAGATAGATAGATAGATAGATAGATAGATAGATAGATAGATAGATAGATAGATAGATAGATAGATAGATAGATAGATAGATAGATAGATAGATAGATAGATAGATAGATAGATAGATAGATAGATAGATAGATAGATAGATAGATAGATAGATAGATAGATAGATAGATAGATAGATAGATAGATAGATAGATAGATAGATAGATAGATAGATAGATAGATAGATAGATAGATAGATAGATAGATAGATAGATAGATAGATAGATAGATAGATAGATAGATAGATAGATAGATAGATAGATAGATAGATAGATAGATAGATAGATAGATAGATAGATAGATAGATAGATAGATAGATAGATAGATAGATAGATAGATAGATAGATAGATAGATAGATAGATAGATAGATAGATAGATAGATAGATAGATAGATAGATAGATAGATAGATAGATAGATAGATAGATAGATAGATAGATAGATAGATAGATAGATAGATAGATAGATAGATAGATAGATAGATAGATAGATAGATTAGATAGATAGATAGATAGATAGATAGATAGATAGATAGATAGTAGATAGATAGATAGATAGATAGATAGATAGATAGATAGATAGATAGATAGATAGATAGATAGATAGATAGATAGATAGATAGATAGATAGATAGATAGATAGATAGATAGATAGATAGATAGATAGATAGATAGATAGATAGATAGATAGATAGATAGATAGATAGATAGATAGATAGATAGATAGATAGATAGATAGATAGATAGATAGATAGATAGATAGATAGATAGATAGACAAATAATGGAGTTCCAATCACAAATCTCTTTGGATCTTCTCTCCAATTCTAAGAATCTCGAAAAAATTTAAACAATAAACTAAAACAAAATAGAAAGCATGATTTGCCTTAAACACATAAGCAAGCTATATATAGTGAGTTCATTAGGTTTAAAAACTCGTTAGGGGCAATCTTGTAATTTGGTGAAGACTCGGGCTTTAAGTCGGCTGAAACCATTCTGTCTCTGCGCGACTCCGTATCGATCGATGTCACAGGATGTGCATCGATCGATTATAATCTTGGTACATCGACCTTTGGATACCTATGTCGATCGATGGCACAGAATGTGCATCGATCGATTGTTGTCTCTGAATATCGATCTCTGGTCTGGTTTGATGATCAGCTCGGATGAAATCTCTATTAAGCTCCAAAATGCTTCAAAATCATCACTTTACTTCAAAATGCTTATGAACCTGAAAACATACCTAATAGACTCCAAAACATAATATATATCTTAAAACACCTATATACCATGGGTACAAACGGGTATATATCTTAAAACATACCTAATAGGTCTTGTTAGCTTGACTATGGTAGCTTGTTGTTAGAGTCTTAGAGAATGTGATTGTTTTTTGTGCTTGTCCTCAAGCAAGTTTAAATATTGTACAAAAAAATATTAGAAGAGCAAGTTTAAAAAAATATCGTACAATTTAAAATAAATATATTACACAAATTTTTGAAACCCTAATAAGTAATATTAGCATTGCTTAGTTAGCCATTTAGCCTCACGACTCACGTTCACACGGCTTCAAGTTGAAAAAAAAACTAACAAAAACTTGAGAGACCATGGGATCAAGGAGCGATTCAGAAGCGCAGTTCATGATGCCTACCGACTACTCTCAACCACCAACATTGGACTTCGCGAGTCAAGCTACCTTTGCTGTCTTGCTGCAGCTGAAGAGTTCGCGGATCAGAGAATTGAAGGTGTTGTAAGTGATGTTGTTGTTGATGAAAAGAAGAAAGCAAGCAAAAGAAAGCTCATCAACCTTGACGATGAAACTGATGAATCTGATGTTGAAATCACTTAACCAACCCAAACAAGCAAACCTCGCAGACAGAGCAGTTTTGTAACAGCCACGGGGAAACCCATTTTGCAATCCACTATAAGTGGTGGCATAGGCTCATCCTCACGTGCGTGTAGAAAGAAGAAGTCTGTACCTGTGAAATCAGTCACTCGGGGAGGGAGAAGGAAGCAATTCACTCAGTCGCAGAAGGGCAAGGCTGCGGCCACCACACCGCAAAAGAAGAAGGCAGCGTCTACTGGGTCGCAGAAGAAGAAGTAGAAGAAGATCGAGGAGATACCAGATTTTGATGATTCATTGGATGAAGAAGAGTATGATGAGGATGAAATCGAAAGGGATAATAGGCAAAGGTCAGATGTGTTGTTCGATTTCAAGGTGGTCCATAAACCGAATGGGACGATGACAGTTGTATGCAATCATTGCAGGAATGAGTATGCATGGCATTCCCACTCGAAAGGGATGATAGGCAAAGGTCAGATGTGTGGTTCGATTTCAAGGTGGTCCATAAACCGAATGGGACGATTAAAGCTGTATGCAATCATTGCAGGAATGAGTATGCATGGCATTCCCACTCGCATGGATCCAGTTGGCTGAGAAGGCATCGTTGGAGATGTAAGGTGTATCAAAGGAACAATAGAAATCAGCAACAGATCAATTTCGAGGGGAAGTTACAACCTCGCAAGTACGATCATACTGTCTTTTGGCAGATGATAGCTAAGACGATAGGCCAGCATGATCTACCATTCTCGTACGTTGAGTATCAAAAAGTGCGAGGAACTTGGAATTATTTGAATGCTGATGTGAAGTTCATTTGTCGTAACACGGCGATATCAGATGTGTATCGACTGTATGAAAGTGAGAGAGACACCTTGAAAAGAGAATTAGCAAGTCTTCCTGGTCGAGTCTCCTTGACGTCTGACTTGTGGAGCTCATCGACACGTGTTAGGGTACATGTGTGTGACAGCACATTACATTGATCAGAACTGGAAGTTGAACAGCAAGATCATCACGTGTTGTGCTCTACAGCCACCACACACTGGTATGAATGTTACGATTCAGCTCCTTGACACACTAAAAGAGTGGGGAATTGAGAAAAAAGTTTTCTCAGTCATATTAGATAATGCTACGAGTAATGACTCGATGCAAGATATTGTGAAATCACAGCTGATGTTGACTGATAACTTGTTGTGTGGAGAAGAGTTTTTCCATGTCAGATGTGCAGCTCACATACTTAACCTCATAGTGCAAGATGGGTTAAAGGTTATGGAGATGCTTTGCCCAAAGTAAGAGAGAGTGTTAAGTATGTATTATCATTGGAATCGCGGGAAGATTTGTTCGGAAAAGTAGTGGTTGCTGGGGGTGTAAAAGAAACTGGCGGTCTGATACTGGATGCGGCGACAAGATGGAACTCAACGTACTATATGCTTGAAAGAGCAATCAAGTACCGTAAAGCATTTGAGAAGTTGGAGACATTTGACAAGAGGGGTTATAGAATGGCGCCCACAGCTGAGGAATTGACCAGAGCTGATAGTATTTGCACTTTTCTGGGGCCATTTGCTGTGATCACGAAGATGATGTCTGGTTCTATTTACCCGACAGCGAACTTGTATTTCTATCAAGTTTGGTTGATCCATGATTGGCTTAGAAATAATGAGGAAAGTGATGATGAGATTATCAGAGACATGGTGTCACCGATGAAGGAGGAGTTCGACAAATATTGGGATGACGTCAATGGTGTTTTTGCAATGGCAGCAGTCTTTGATCCACGATTTAAGCTTTCACTTTTTGACTGTTGTTTAGGGAAGCTTGACATGAGTACACGGGATATTAAGTTGAAGAACTTGCGTAAGAGGTTCAGGATTCTGTTCAAGTCTTACGACAAAAAATCCAAGACTAACTCACCCTCTACAGAGCCACGTGAGACAGGTGGACCACCAACATGTGAGCCAGCGTCTGCAGGAATGTTTGAGAACTACACTGTGAGTGTTCTTTTAATTAATTTTCTAAACTTGATGTCTTACATATTTAAAAAAAAAACTTTATAGGATTTCTTTGTATTTCGCATGGCGCTGTGAGTGGGAAGACACCTAAACATATTTTGATGAACCACAGTTTAATTACTACAAGAAAAAATGGGAGTTGCGACTACCATTTACGACCACAAATGTGTGGTCGTAAAGTAACGTCAAAATTACATCTAAGTTACGACTAAGGGAGTCTTAGTCGTAATTTAGACGTAATACTACTACTAAAAATGTTAGTCGTAATCTAGACGCAACAAAACGTCTGATATACAACTACATTTACAAGTAGTCGTAATGTAGTCGTAAACTTACGACTAAATTACATCTAATCATTTACATCTGATTAACGACCAATGCTGGTCGTAACCTGGTCGTACTTTACGACTAGTTTACATCGAACTAGTACCATCTGATTAACAACCAACTTACGAGTGCAGTAGTTGTACATTTGTA
Organism: Brassica juncea; assembly: GCA_018703725.1. Taxonomy (NCBI): domain Eukaryota; kingdom Viridiplantae; phylum Streptophyta; class Magnoliopsida; order Brassicales; family Brassicaceae; genus Brassica; species Brassica juncea. The sequence goes on from JAATWR010000256.1 coordinate 20,932, forward strand.
GTTTATTTATGATCAAACTTTAATTCATTGTAACATTGTTACCTACCAAAATCGAAATTTTCCTATAAATATGATCTTCTCCCTCATTCTTAGGATGCACAAAAAAAAAGAACGAAAAAGAAAAAAAATATCTGGAAATATCTATGAGCTTCAGAGTTGGATGTATGCCGCATGAAGATTCAAGGGGAAGAGTAACCAACGATTTTCTCAACGTAGCAGAGATATTCATGTACCAGGCCGGACAGACGTCGCTCACAAAGGAAACGGGTAAAATGTTCTGTCCATGTCGTAAATGCAACAATACGAAGTTTGCTGCTAGTGAAACGGTTTGGAAACATATAGTAAATAGAGGATTTACTCCACATTACTATATTTGGTTTAACCACGGAGAGGGTGATAATAGGAATAAAGTTAGTAGTAGTAATCAGGTTGAAAATGTTCGTAACAGAGATGAACCACATTTGTCTTCTGAAAATTACCTTCAAGAGGATCATATGGTAGATCATAATAGGATGCATGATATGGTTACAGATGCATTTCGTGAAACAAGATCAGTAATAGAGGAGGTAGAAAATGTAGAAGAGCCTAACTTGGATGCAAAAAGATTTTATGAAATGCTAGCAGCAGCAAATGAGCCAATTTATGAAGGTTGTGGAGAAGGTCTTTCTAAATTATCATTGGCAGCTAGGATGATGAATATCAAAACTGATCATAACTTACCTAAAGTTTGTATGGATGCATGGACTGAGTTGTTTAAAGAGTATTTGTCTGAAGATAATTTGTTTGCTGAATCTTATTATGAGATTCAGAAACTGGTTCATAGTCTTGGCTTACCTTCGGAGATGATTGATGTGTGTATAGACAATTGTATGATATACCGGGGAAAAGATGCATAATTGTTAGAGTGTAAATTTTGCAAGAATCCACGATATAAACCGCAAGGGTGTGGCAGAATAGGGTGACGTACCAGCGGATGTGGTACTTACCTATTAAAGATAGACTGAAGAGATTATATCAATCTGAAAAGACGGCAGCATTGATGAGATGGCATGTGGAACATACCCAGAAGGAAGGCGAGATCAATCATCCCTCTGATGCAAAAGCGTGGAAACACTTGAATTCGGTGTACCCTGATTTTGCAAGAAACCCCCGTAACATTTATCTTGGGCTCTGCACATATGGCATTAATCCATTTGGAATGTCTGGAAGACAATACTCGCTTTGGCCGGTCTTCTTGACGCCATACAACCTTCCACCAGAGATGTGTATGCGTAAGGAATTGCTTTTCATGAGTATATTGATACCTGGGCCAAAACATCCGAAGAGGTCCCTTGATGTTTTTCTACAGCCTTTGATAAACGAATTGAAGGAATTATGGTCAATAGGCATGCAGACATATGATTGTTCAATGAGAACAAACTTTACAATGCGAGCAGTTCTTTTTTGGACCATTAGTGACTTTCCTGCATATGGGACGTTGTAAGGTTAGACGACGCATGGGAGACTATCTTGTCCTTATTGTATGGGAAGCACAGACGCATTTCAATTGAAGAATCGTAGGAAGACGTCATGGTTTGATTGTCATCGGAGATTTCTTCCCATTAACCATCTGTACCGAATGAACAAGAAATTGTTTCCGTCAAAAAGGGTTGTACGGGACACCGCTCCACCATATTTATCTGGAGTGGAAATCGAGAAGGATATTGATCACTATGGTGGGCTAGACACTGTCAGCAAAGGGGGTAAAGTGCATACTCCTGCAAATATGCCTGATGGTTATGGGACACAACATAATTGGCATAAGAAGAGTATATTTTGGGAACTTCCATATTGGAAAGATCTACTTCTGCGCCACAATCTTGATGTGATGCATATAGAGAAGAACTTCTTTGAAAACATCATCGGGAAGACAAAAGATAACAAGAACTCAAGGTTGGATTTGCCTGCATTGTGTTCTAGGGTTGAGCTGCATATTAGAAACGATGGGAAAATTCCGGTTCCCATTTTCAGATTGTCAGCAGAAGCAAAAGCGGTGTTGTTCAAGTGGGTGGCATCAGATGTTAAGTTTTCTGATGGATATGTTTCAAATCTATCAAAATGTGTTGATCAGCAGGGACAAAAGTTTTCAGGGATGAAGAGTCATGACTGTCATGTGTTTATGCAACGACTTCTACCATTTGCATTTGCGGAGTTGCTTACAAAAAATGTTCACGAAGCAATTGCAGGTAACAAAATAAAGTTATTATTACTTCTTGTTGGAAAAAACTTATAAAAAGTATCTTACGTTGGCTTGTACATTCTTTGTAGGCATCGGAGCTTTTTTCAGAGATCTTAGCGCACGCACCTTCACTGTAGATATCATAAAACAACATGATGAGAATATCCGGATCTTGATGTGCAATTTGGAGAAAAAATTTCCTCCGTCCTTTTTTGACGTCATGGAACACCTAGTTGTCCACCTTCCGTATGAGACATTGCTTCGTGGACCTGTTCATAATGGATGGATGTATCCTTACGAGCGAGCCATGAAGAATTTGAAAGGAAAAGCAAGAAATCTGGCAAGGGTGGAAGGTTCAATAGTTGCTGGGAGTTTGAATGAGGAAACATCTCACTTGCGTCGTACTACTTTGGGTCACAAGCCCGGACACAGAAAAGGACTACGAGCAGTTATGACGACGGTGGTGTTATGCCGACATATGTTGTTGAAGATATTCCAGACATATTTTGTCAGATTGGACGTCTAGGTGGAAAACTGAAAGAAGTTTGGTGGTCGAGTACAGAAGACGCTCACAGTGCCCACACATATATACTCCTTAACTGCGAGAAGATTAAGTCATCTGAAAGGTAATTAATTAAAATTATTTTTGCCGTTAAATTTACCAAACATATATACTCTGTTGGGGTCAAAATCGGTCACGACGGAATCAACGGCTGAAAGTTTCTGGAAAAGAAGTCATACGAGATTTTCTCAAATTAGAATATCCACTCTCTGTTTTGATCGAAAAAGGTTATCTCTAAGTCAACAGCTAAGATTATTTTTTACTTATGGGTTCTTCGTGAAACACTTCTTGAAAGTAAGATCGGAAGACGACTGGCGTGCGCGTACGAGAGTCCCCGGGAAGATCGGTACAAAAAAGGCGGATCAACCCAATCAAGGTCCGCTCGGCCAAGGGCGTCAAGATTCGATCACCACAAAAACCCTAAAGAATCTGCCTTGGAACTTCAAAGAGGTCGTTCTCTCAAACCGTGAGGAACCAGAAAATGATCAAGATATCAAATCGAAGCCCTCGCCGAGATCTTCAGAACCAACGCTCGAGGGCTTGAAACTTGTCCACGGGCTCACTTACGATTTTGGGGATCCAAGCCCAATAGGAGCTATGACGATTTATCCTAACTCGCGGAAGTAGGATAAGTGCTAAGTTTCTGCGGATAAATGTCAAGACTCGAGGATAACTACGAAAATTGACGGAAAATGGAATATTTCCAAAAGAGGTAAACTTGGGCCCAAAGGCGAAAGGGTAAACGGGCCACCGACCTAAAACGACTATATAAGGAGGGCTGGAGCAGAAGAGAAAGGGATCTGAAAATACGAGATTGGAGACCTAGAGAGCTCCTGTTAGCTGATAGAACTTAGAATTTAGGCGGTTAGACTAGCAAAGTAGGCCCTAGAACGTCTGGCCGCCTCCTGCTCGCAAATCTCCGCTCCTCACGGAAGGATCGGACAATTCTTTTACTGTAGAGCTCGGCACTTAGAAACCCTAGGCATCATTCTCGACATGTTTATATAACCCACGCTCATACTAGACGAACCCGCCCAGACAGTTCAATCTCTTGTTCAATTCTTTCTAACTGAACTACGTCCGACTTGATCCTCGAAAGGGGTACGTAGGCAGCCTTTCTTAAGGTCCAGTCCCAAATCTTAACAAAATCTTTTCCGCATTTATTTGGTCACTTGTCGTTGGCTTTCGCAGAGAATCTGGAACCTCAAGGAAAGTAGGGTTTTCATTGCTTTCCTCCATTATTATTCATTAAAATCGACAGTGTGAATTTCGGTTCCCACAAACTCCTTATTTAATGATCATTTTGTTTTTAAAACAGCGATTTCATTGTCCAAGTCAAATAAGCTATACCAGGGATATCAACAAATGATCTCAACAAAAGAAAAGACCAACACTTTGTAAAGTGGTTAAAAACGCAGGTATACGTATTAACTAAAAATGTTATTTTATTATATAATTAATGAAGTTATATATTTATATACATATGTTGATGATCCAGGTTGATTATGATGATCCAGTCTATCTTCAGTGGTTTCACGAATTGATACAAGGTCCGGTTGCTAAGGTCACCACAGCATCTATGTATTTCATATGAGGCTACACTTTTCACACTTATGAATATGGAAGTCGGCGAGCAACACTGAATTATGGAGTATGTGTGAAAGGTGAGACAGATTTCTATGGAATCTTACAAGAGATCATCGAAGTGGAGTTTCCCGGCGTAGTGAAGCTGAAATGCGTTCTCTTCAAATATGACTGGTTTGACCCCACAGTCAACAGAGGTGTTCGGTATAGCAAGTTTGGAGTTGTTGATATTAATGCTACACGGAGGTACAACAAATTTGAACCCTACATATTAGCATCTCAAGCAAACTACATTTGTTTTATTCCACCCCCAAGGATGAGACAATCTGGAATATCTTGGTTAGCCGTTATAAAAGTTACACCTCGGGGCCGAATATTGACTGATGAACAACCATCTTTACAAGAAGATGCCGTAAATGAAGTAGAAGTACCTGAGCAAGCTACAGATGATATCTTACTTGTTGATCCGCATAACCAGGGATATGAAGAACTTCCAGACGATGCAACGGACGAAGCCAACGAAGATGAATTTGAAGAAAATGATGATGTGGATGATGTTTCTGATGACGAGTGATCGAGTTTCATTATGTTACAGCATTTATGTTTTATTCTATTGTCAAACTCATAGTATTGCATTACAAATAATATATTACTTATCATCATGTTTGCTCAGTTATGAACTTAATATAAAAAAATCATTAATTTTTTTTAATCTTTGTACTTTGGGTTTAGAAGTTTATATAACTTATGATGTTTGGGGTTTGGGGTTTAGGGGTGGAGGTTTGGGGTTTCGATTTTAGGGTATAAAGAGCGGTCGAAGCTAATTAGTCGTAACAAGCTTGTAGTCCTGAGGTAGTCGTAAATTAACATCCAGAGTACGCCTAAGTTAGAGGATTGGTCCCAAATTAGTCGTAAATTACATCTAATTTACGACTACACTACTGAACTGGTCCCCACTTGGTCGTAAATTAACAACTCATTTGCGACTAAACTGCTCGAATAGTCCTTAATTGGTCGTAAAGTGTTTCAAAATTTCCTATAAATACACACCAATTCATTCTCAATTCACATAAAAATTTTATAAATCTTTGAAACAGATTTTTAAATATATCTCCCGTAATGATTTGTCAGACACCTGAGGATTCCTTCGTAGAAACTGAATTTTCAGTTTCTACGGTTAAATCCTCAGCATCTGATAAATTTTTTTGGAGTTATATTTTCCGGTATGATCAGCATCATCCTCCACACCATCCTCAGCAGCAGTCTACTGCTCTAGAAGCTGCTCCGGCTCCTGCAGCTGCTCAGGCTCCTGCAGTTGCTCTGGCTTCTGCAGCTGTTCATCCAGATTTGATGGTGCCACCGAATGCACCATATGCAAGATATACAGTGGAAGACCTTCTCCGGATGCCGGGACAAGAAGGTTTACCAAACATCGATCCAGATCAACCTGCCAACATTTATTGGTAATTTTCAATATATTAAAATTTAAATTTTATATATAATAATTATGTTGGTATAGATATACGTATTCTTTCAAATTTTGTAGGTTTTCGACGGACAATTGTCTGGGACAGAGCGTTGGGGACATCATCAGGTCAAACTTCCGGGAAGCGCATCCGAACTGCTCTCTTACACTGGAACACGTTCGCGTGACTTGTTTCAAGTGCTTCGCAGTTAGTTTTAAATTATAATATAATTTTATTTATTTTTCATTTAAAAATCATAATTTAATTAATTAATTTTTTTTTATTCATGATTTTCTTTGTAGCAAAAATGGAATTGGTCCATTGGTGTCAATGAGAAGGTGAAAGAAGGGTTCAATAAAAAGGCGATGTCTCGCCTAAAGAACATTGTTGGCGATTGGAAGGACAAGTGGAGAGTTATGGGGGCCGACGCAAAAGAACTCTACCTCAGTAATGAGGTTTGGACTGGCTTGAAGGCTTATTGAAATTTGCCTAAGTCAGTTCAAAGGTCTCTCACTTGCTCTGCGTCCTGGATGACCCGTGATGAGGATGGTAACCTGCCAATACCTCATACTTCTGGATAGACTCCACACGCTGGGAGAGCACTACAAATTGTGAGCGTCGATCTTTCTTAATTTTTATTAAATATATATTAATTAAGTATTTATTGAATGCGTGAGTTTAATTAATTTAATTTGTTTTAATATAGGCTGCCCAAGAAGGAGCACTCCCATCTCTGGCCCGGATTTACAGGACCACACACCAGCATTCCGATGACACGTTTGTGCATCCTCAAGCAGAGAGGATCTACAACTATGTAGAGGCTCGGATCCAGGTTGTCCAGACTCAGTTGTCGCAACAAAATCCGAAGGTGCACCGGTCCAGCTCTCCACCATCGAAGAAGACAAAATTTTTGAGCAGGTAAAATATTCGATCTTTTAGTTAAATTTGTGTTTATTTAAAATTTTTAATCTTTAATTTAGTTTTACATATGTACTAATTAATATTTATTCATTAAGTGAAGGTTGCACCGAAGAAAAGGGGACGTATAATCGGGATCGGGACTGTGAACGATGTCTCGAGGGCGAGAGCTGAACACGCTGCAAGAATGCAAGAGGATTCCTCTCTCCGGAGGGATTTGACAGCTGCCAACCGAGTCATAGAGGACCACAAGGACAACAAGTTCAGGGCTATGGCACACATTATCGACCTTATGCTAGAGTCTAACGCAAAAGTAAACCCGTCTCTTGCCTCTACGTGGCAGACTCTACGTCCAACCTTCAACCCCGACCCCCCTCCGGAAGAGCAGGCGGATTTAGAGCGATGTGCGGATCAGCGTGGTTCCGAGATCTTTGATGAAGTCAACCTTAATAATCCTTAGGTTTTTTTTTAATAATTATTTTGTATTTTGAATATTTTAATATTATGGATATTATTATTATGTTATGGATGATTATATATTTTATTTTAAATTTATCAAATTTTTAAAAATTAAATTTAATTAATTTTAAATATTTGATTTTAATTAAAATATAAACTTCGTAAGTAAATAAAATCAGACGTAAGTTGGTCTCAAATTTACGACCAATGAACATGTGCCTTCGATGTAAAATAGTCGTTAATGTACGACGACTTTACCTCTACCGTCGATGTTCATAAGTCGTAAATTTATGAGCAGCTTACAACTAAACTTTACTTCATCATTACGACTACATGAATTACTACTAATATATGACTAAGTTATTTACGACTAAGTTACAACTAAATATGTTACGTCTGACTTATGACTAAGACGTGTAGTCGTAAGTTTACGAACAACTTGCCTCTAATAATGAATTACGACCAGCTGATAACGACTAATCTGATTTGGAAGCTAGTTGGTCGTAATGCCCCTTTTACGACTACGTTACTACCAATTTTGTAGTCGCTAATCACCTGTTTTCTTGTAGTGAATAGTTTTCAGAGCTTGGACATTCTCGACTTCTGGAAAGATAATACCCATCGCTATGGTTATTTGGCTGCTAGGCTTGTGATCTTCTGAGTATTCCAATCACAACAGTGGCTTCGGAGTCCGCTTTCAGTATTGGATCACGAGTCCTCAACAAATATAGGATTCGTCTACTCCCAAAAATGTGCAAGCTTTGATATGCACTAGGAATTGGATCAGGGGATACAGTCTTATGCAAATGGTAATTTTTTACATTATCAAACATTTTAGTGGTTTTATGTTTGAATAGAACTTTTACTAACTTCAATATTATCATCTTGCAGAAGATGAAGTTGATGGTGAAGAAGAGAAACCTCGATCATTTGAATCTATTGTTAGTGGTGATGAAATTGAAGCTCAAGAAGTGTGATCTGTTTCTTTTGATTTTGGTGTTTTAAGTTGCTGTTTTTTAACTACTTTTGGTATTAGCAGCTTTGATTTGGTGTTTGGTTTTATTTATGTTTTGATTCAGAAAACTAAAGCATTGGTTATGAACTTATTATTTATAATATTTGGATTCAGTTATTTTACTTGCTTTGGTTATGACTTATGATTCAGAGTTGCTTGGTTATGACCCTGAACTTATGAAATGTACTTGACAGTATGAACTTATGTAATGAACTTATGTAATGTACTCGAATTAAGCAGAACCGTGTGTGATGCTTTTCAAAGAATATATTATTCATGTTACTGAACTTCTACTTTCTGGCAGGGGCATGATTTTCTTGAGTTTGCTAGAGAGTCAGATGTTATTCATGTTACACAAACCACCACCACCTTGCTAAGACTTGATCACGTGCAGCTCCTTGGATTTTAACTCATTTTAACAGTACTTGTTCTTTTCCAGGTTGTAGAGCAATTTCAAATGTACAAGTGACTCCTACAAATAATAACTTGTCTGCACAACCACATTCCTTGGGAAAAGTGGCAAGATAAGCTTCAACCATTCTTGCTTTTTGGCATCGCCAAAACCTAACAGCTCACGATGATTTTGGTGTTGGAATTAATATTTTTTCTATGTTATATCTAATATATGTTTCTCAAGCCTACGTAATCTTTAAGTGATATACATGCATAAAATAGAAGTAGCATGGAAAATTCAATGTCGCTGATAAATTAAGAAACAAAACAAATCCATAAGCAAGAAAATTAAACCGCAAGATTCAGAAATGGTCTGGGTCTTAGACTTCCGCAAAAATAAATATTTTTTTTTTTTAAAAGAGCAAAGACCCCGCGATCGGCCACGGATTTATTGCCGCAACATCAGATTCTCAATATGGTTTGGGAAGGTGAAGACTTCATCAGGGCGTGCAGCTGGATCCATAAAGACCTTCTCTTCAATTCCTTGGATCTCCACTCTTGTAACACTCTGTCTCTCCACATTGTAATAGTAAACATAGAATTGTTCTATCCAACGCCACTGAGCCCAAACAACTTCACCTGTATGAGTTCCCCAGACCGATTTTATGTTCCAGAAAACGCTATCTGGGAAATACAAGATATGCTTTGACCATTTCTCTTTCTCATTATCATCTAGAACCCATAACTGATTACCGTCTGTATAATCACGGACTAACACACCTAACTTTCCCTTGTAGTTTATCAACGTCCAAAAGTTATAATCTATTTGTATAGACCTAAACTTTTCAGACTTAACATCAAAGCATGCTATCATGTCAGTAAAGTTGTTATGAGCTGCATAATATAATATACCGTTAATGCATATCCCCTTTCTGTAGTTTTGAGGAAAATGCGATAACTCACAATCTATCTTTCTCCAAAATGGGTTTCCTTTCCCTAACGTCAGGACATGATGCTCTCTGGAGTTTCTTTAACTACTATAATTTGGTATGGTCATGCACAAAACTTTGAATTGCTTCTCAATAGGATCATACCCGATAAAGCATCTTAACTCGTTATTCTTAGCTCTCACTTTAGGTAGAGGTATTTGCTGACCCGTGCTAGGGTTACATAGCACAGGAATCCTTTCCATCTTTCCCTTTAGTATCTGCCTAAGATAGACAAAACCGTTGGCGGATAGACAGATTTCCTTGTACCAATCGCCAGAGATACCCATATGATAATCCGGTGCTACAAACTTACATTCTCATCAAATTGATGCTGAGGGGAGTAGAAGAAGTGCCACTTGCCTTTGAATTCAAACGTGACCAAAAGTTGTGGCCGAGTGGATGGAACTGTCAGGAACGATTTTGTGAAAGGTGGACTGATAAGTAGAGATCCCATTCCTTGAAGACACAGCGACATAGTGCAACGGTTTTTGCTTTGTAGTCTCTTGAGGAACTCGCTGATGAGATTGATGGGGAGAGTCTCCGAGTTTCCTCCTACATACGTTGAATATTTTTTGGATGATCGTGAGTGGCGTTCGACGATTTAAGGTGTTTCACCGTATTATTGTTTTTCTTTATGTTCATGGCAATTTTTGCTATGGTCGAGAATGCAGCTAGGATAGTGAGAAGTAATATACTACTAGATCGTGATCCGCGCAACCGCGCGGGTGTTTGTTTTTCAGTTATATATATATATATATTTATTATTTATTTTAGATCATACATTTTTAATGTTAATCATATTTTAAAATGTTTATATAACTATTTCAAATATAATAATTTTATAGTTTACATGTTGTAATTAATCAATTGTTTAAAACTGTCATATATATATTTGTCGCTTCTTATTAAATATTTATCGTATTGTATTTGTGTTTCTTTATTGAACAAATTAATATATGCATTAAACAATATATCAAAAATTATTTTTTTATTAAATGTATGCTCAATTTTAACCTGCTGACCTTCATAACCGAATTTCCTATTAGCACTATTTTTTACGTTTTTCATTTCAAATAATATATTCTCTTATATAAAAAAATTCTAAGATAGGTTAATTTTTATACATGTATTATATAGTTTGTGAGTGTTAAGTCGTTATGTCATCGTATTATATTTTTAGCATAAATCTTTATATGTTTGATTTTCTATAAATTTATAATTTAATGTAACCTTATCATATTTAGTTCAATATAATATTTCAATTCTATCTTAATTATTATTACTTATAATATGATAAAATAAGATAAAAATTTTATTCTTTCTATTTTATAAATGAAAAATGAATGTTTATAATGAATAATAATATTTCATTGCTAATTAAGTTGAAATATTAACATAAAGTTTTTGGAAAATTAGAAATTATTAAAATAGTTTTCACCAGATTTGTTCAAAATATATATATATTATATTACTATATATATCAAATGAATAGATATCATGATTAAAATATTTATATTATTAGCTTTAGTGAAATACAAGTTAATTATTTTCATGTATTATATAGTTTACTAACGTTAACACGTGTTACCTACGTATTATATTTTTAACATAAATACTTAAGAAAATAAATATATAAATTTAAAAATTATATAATTATATTATATTTAGTCAATATAATAATTTTCTCTTAAAATGACTGATCTATGATTATTTAATATATAAAATAGGATAGAGTTGATATTTTTAATTTTATAAATATATAATAATATTTCATAAATAATTTTGAAATTAGTGAAAATAATTTAACATATAATTTTTTGAAAAATTAAGATGTCTGTTAAAATCTTTTAAACAGATTTGTTTAGAATTTTTTGACAATATAGACTATAATTAGGAAGTTGAAGAAACTAAATAAAAATGTTATTTTTATTTTGTAATAAAATCTTAATAACATTAATTTATAATAATAATTATATTACTAATTACGAAATCAATAATGCATATTTTATAGAAATATTTAAAAAATTAATAAGATTTTTCTTAGATTTTCTTTGGTCAACAGATATTTATAATTAAAAAAACAATTTATAGGTGAAGTTGTTAATAGGTCAATTATTAAGATGTGATATGTCCAAAATGTTAGTTTGAAATAAATGAAATAAGATTCTTTAGGAAAAGTTCATTTTTAAAAATAGCACACATGAATCAAGGTTGTGACTTCTCTTTTATCGAAAAACATATCCTGATATTTTACATTATCTTTTTAAAATCTTTAATTTCCTTTTCTTTTTAATATGGAATATTAAATCTTCTATTGCATCTTAATTTTATCAGTTGGCACCCATTCATTCTGAACCAAAATTTGAGATTATATGGTAACAAACATTCTTTTTAGTACCACAATATTATTACGATGTTGTATTCTCTACTTGTTAGTAAATAAAAAAAATACATTCAGGGGTCAACTGATTCATTTCTTTTTTCTGGTAAGAGATCAAATACAGTAAAAACACTATAAATTAATAATGTTGAGACTATGATAATTTATTAATTTATAGAGTTATTAATTTAAAAAAACATTTTTAGAATTATATGTTTAAAATATATTTTAGTTTTAAAAAGAAAAAAATATTTATTTCATAACATTATATATAGTTAAAATTTATGGAATTTGAATTTCATATATTTTATGAGATTATTTGACAATTTCATATATGTTGAATACATATTGAATATACAAATGAGTTTTTCCTAGTGTAATTCTATAATTTACGCCAAAATATTTGAAGTAAAAAATTCAAAATAGAGATACAATTCAATTTTGAAGATTAATAAACACAAATGCTTTATTAGTATATAAATTTTTTATATATTTGTAATTGTTAATTATGGTTTTTAGTGGGACCATATATTTATCGAGGAGTTTTTTAATATTTTATCTTATTATTGTATCTAATGTATATTTTTACACCGGCATGGACCTGAAAAATTTATTAATTTACCATGTTTATTAATTTATCGAGTATTAATATCTACTGTAGTGATAATCTCTGTAATCATATCAAAAATTTAATTCATTTCGTTCCATATCCAGATAACATTATATTAATCTATAACAATTGACTTATCTTCTTAGTAACATTAACTAACCATGACTTTTACCATGATGACGACAAGTATAAGACTGGGAGGAGGAGGTCAGTGGACGATTGGCGCTGAAAATGGAATCAGCGGTGGTTGGAAGATTCAGAAAGAAGATGGTGTGTATGCTGATTTGAAATATTCTATCGAAGTTGATGAAAGATGAAAATAAATCGCCCTTTGAGTGAAGGACCATTTAAGAGGGTATCATAGCGGTGGGAAATTCCTTGGAGGATCCAACATCGATAAAGGATGAGAAGAGAAGGATAAACTAAGACATAATCATCTGCAAATCTTGGGTTTAACTCTTTTTAACAGTGTTCTTCTCCAGGTGGTAGAGCAATAAAACTTGTCCCAGTGGCTCCTACAAAGTATAACTTGGTCTCCGAAACCATATTCTCCCAAAAAAAGGTGGCAATAATTAAGTATATAAGCTTCGGTCACTTGCTTCTTTATATGGTCCAAAACTCACAGCTCACGAGGAGTAAGATGATGGAGCTCGCCTCTCTACGTAAAATCTGTTTCTCAAGTTTATGTAATCTTTATGTCATATGAATGGATAAAAAAGCAGTACTAGCTTGAAAACATTAACGAGATCAATGTCGCAAAGATTTATGTAAAAACAAAAATCCATAAGAATAGATCTTAGACTTAAGCAAAATAATAATAACAGAAAAAAATAAAACCGTGATCAGCCACAGATTTGTTGCAGTATCTTCAGATTCTCGACATGGTTTGGGATCTCGACCTATCAATTTCTCTTCAGTATCTTTGATCTCAACGCTTCTAACACTATGTCTCTCGATATTGCAGTAGTAAACATAAAATGGATAGGTCCAACGACTTGACACCCAAACAATATCGCCCGTAACGGTCTCCCAGATTGATCTTTTTTCCACCAAAGATCCAATTTGCAAAGAAAACCTACGCTTTGACCATTTATCGTTCTCGTTATCATCTAGTAGAAACCATGGGCATAACTGATGAATATCGCCATTATCAAAGACTAGGGCACCTAACTTTCCCGTGTAGTTTATAACCGTCAAGAAGCTAATCAACACATAATTCTCATCCTCTATTTGTATAAACCTAAATTTCTCAGACTTTACATCAGAGCATGCTATCACTAAACCATGTTATTTATTTAACTTGCTATGACGCATATGTAAACTAGCCTTAGCTTGAAAAACAATTGAAATCATATTTAAGAATACTAGCCTTAACTTTTAAGAAGACTTCATTTGAAATCCACTCTATTGCATAATTTTTAGATTTGAAAAATATTTACCTTTAAAATGTGAAAATTATTTTAAATTAAAAAAATTCTAGAAAATATAATATTAGATAAAATAGTAGTAAAGTAAACAGATAGAGTTTAAATATGTAATTTTATTTAAATATAAATAAAAAAAAACACATTTAAAATCTATAGATGTAAATCTTACATTTTAGGAGGAGGGAATAAAACCATTGAAGAAAATACATGCAAAATAAGATAAAATTATGGGAGAAAAAAATTAAACTCATACTTATGTAAATTTCTAATGAAGCCTGCTTAAATTTTGTGGTTTAGTAGACTTCATTTGAAGTCTACTAGCTTTAAATTTTAAGAAAACTTCATTACAACTCTACTCTATTAGATAATTTTCAGAACTGGAAAATCTGTACATTTAGAAATTTGAAAATACTTTTATATCTGAAAAGATTTAAAAATAGAATTTATAATATAAAATAGTAGAAACATAAATGCAGAGGGTTTGAATCAATAGCTTTATTTGAATATAAACAAAAAATACATATTTAAAATCTATAGATCTTAAACTTACATTTAATAGGAGAAAATGAAAACGATGAATGATATCTGCAAAAACAAGATTATATTGTGAGAAAGACACGAGAAAATAAAAAATTACACAAAAAATTTCTTCACATTCTGAGAATCAAGAGAGAAATGAGAGAGTTTTAGAAAGAATGGAGAGAGTTGAGTTTCAAAAAAAAGAATGGAGAGAGTTTAGAGAGAAAGGAGGGAGTTTTAGAGAGAAGTGAGAGAGTTTTAGAAACCAGTACAGAAATTTTAGAGAAAGCTTGTGTAAATTAATTTATATAAGGAGACAAAAGTATAACTAGTTTAATATTTACGAAACTGTACACTTTTTTGAAGTTAAGATTAAAATTTTGGAGTATACTTTATCGTAAGTCTTACTTAGTAGACTTTTTGGAAGTATACTATGATAGTTTCATTCCAAAAATCTTCTTTTTCAATTTGGTCAAAAATTGAGGAGCCATTGCGACAAGAGCTTCATTATATATTCGTTGATCGAATATAGGTGGGATGGGATCATATTTGGGAATTCCAGAGAGTTTGGATGGCTCAAAGATATAAGTTTTTAATTTCATTAAAGAGAGCAACAAAGAAATCAACACTAAATTTTGGAGGAAAACACTAAAGGTATGCGCACTGGCAATCCTGGGACAAATTATGCCAACCCAAGGACGACGGAGGACTGGGATTTAAAGACCTTGTGGATTTTAACACGGCTATGCTTGGAAAAAATTCTAAAATTAATGGAGAAACCTAACTGTTTGCTTTCTCGAGTTTTCAAACGTCGGTATTTCTAGAACCCATCACCCCTAGAACCGATCATATCATACTCACCATTTTATGTATGGTGCAGTATAGTCTCAGCTAGATCTCTGGTTAGCAAATGACTAATCAAAATGGTGGGATCAAGGACTTCTATCTAAGTATGGAATGATTTGTGGCTCTTAACCACTTGTCTAAGACCAGCAAACAACAATCAAAACGACCTTTATACTAATCTTACTGTTGATTATCTAATCAATACAACCTCAAGAACGTGGAACTCACAGGAAATTTGATCCTTAGTGGACGTTGATGATGGACAACTATTTGAAATTATACCCCTGAGTTAGACCGAAATGACAGATCAAGTTGGTTGGCACATTACTAAGAATGGAAAATACACGGTTAAATCAGGTTACTAGGCGGAGGGTGTACCGTGACGTCGATCAGTCGCTTCCGATGTATGGACCACACATCACCCATTAAAGGCTTTTTGGAAAATACGATGTCCATCAAAAATTAAGCATTTATTATGGAAATTGGTATCAGGATGTATCTCGATAAAGAAAAATCTTCAGGCTAGAGGTTTACAAGGTGACATTTAGTGTGAACGCTGTGGAGCAGATGAGGAATCAGTAAATCATGTTTATTTTTTTTAATGTACACCAGCAGTCCAAATGTGGGCTCTCTCAAGGATCCCATCGAATCCTACACTCGGTTTATGCAAACATGGATTACTTGTTTTATAGGATACCATTGTTAGGGGATAATCATCAGTTTCTTTGGGTTTTATGGTGTATTTGGAAAGGGCGAAAAAATAAAATCTTCAGTAACGTAGATATTGATCCAAGAGATACTCTTCAATTGGCAGAAATAGAATCCGCACTTTGGGCCGAGTCAAAAGAAACACTAACAGAACGTATAACATAAGGTAGAGAGATGCAGCCAGCAAAGTTGCCCCAGTTACCGGGTCGCTTGTGCTTCACAGATAGATCATGGAAAGAAAATGACAATACTCAAGACAAGAGTGGTATAGCACTTTAGAAGGTTTTGATGGGGTAATGTGGGCAAGGAACAAGAGAGGTAGCCTATCACCCATTCACTCGGAAATAGAGGCCCTCGAGTGGGCAATGGAATGCATGAGGAACCTTTGTCAGTTTCATGTTACTTTTGCAATAGATTGTTCTCAAGTGGTAAAGATAGTTTTAGAACAAAAAGAATGACCAAGTTTTGCAACATACTTTGAAGATATTCAAATACTAAAGAAGAATTTCAATCACTCGGAGTTCATACATTACCAAGAACGAAACTTCAAATGCGGATAGCCTGGCACATAATGCTTGGACAAACTGTCCTTCGTCGTTCATATGAATACAGAGTTACCATTTTTGTTCGTAGAATATTAGTTGTGTTTATTAGGTTGATGATAAAAAGAACTATGATAGTTTCATTATTGTTGTTTATTCCCTATTGTTTAAATAATTTTGAATATATGATCTCAATTTTTGAATTTATTTTGCAGATTATCATTTTAATTATTTATAAAAGATAAAAACTATAAAAATTATTTTGATTTTTGTAAATTCAAATTGTTTCCGGTTTGCTAGACTTACAAATAAGTCTACTAGGATTTTTTAGTTCTTTATTGAGTTTAATAAAATTAATATATAGATGTTATTTTTTTGTTCTTATATGATTTCACATTTTTCATAGACAACTAAATTTAATTTAAAACTATTTTTTGTATTCTTAAATTCTGGACTACAAAAGATGTCTACTATACCCTAAAACAGAGTAGACTCCATTATACACTTCTACTATACCGTAAACCACAAATTCCAAACCATAAATGTGTATTTGATAACCAAAAAGTCTCAGTAATTAATGTATCAAATACCAAAATATGTAAATATAAACTATACAACATTGATATGTAAATTTAGGTCAATAATAAACCCTAAGTATATAACCTTAGAAGACCTTACTTATTAAAACTTTCTGTTGCTAAACCATAAGCATTGTCCAATACATGGATGCCAAAATATAGATACACTTGAAATTGTTCAATTATATTAATTTTAATTTAATTAATTTACCTAATATTTTTTATACTTATGATTTATAAAAATATCACAAAAATTATTTTATTAATTTTTAAAAATAAATTTATTGAATAAATTACAATGTAGACTTTGGAATAAGTCTACCTAGTATACTTCTTATGAGGTTTACACTTAGTAGGATTCTCTCTGTTAAATATATGACTTTCTAGTTTTTTTGTTTGGTTATAAGAGGTAAAACAAATTTGCTACCTTTTTAGGTTATTTCTGCATTTGATTTACTATGGGGTTTATTTTTATTTCAAATTAAGATTTATGTTATTTCTAGAAAATTCCTTAATATTAAATGGCATTTTATAGTGTTGGATATATTCGTCCTTTGGATGTTTGTATTATAATCAAGGTTTCTGTTAATAAGAATAAACTAGATATCTTACCCATACATGCGGACAAATCATTTTATGCATACTTATTTATACATACACTATTTTTTGTAAAAAGCATAATAGTTATTTTTGTTTTTAATCATTTTCTCTGACTTTTTTGTTTCATCTTCCTCTTATTAAACATCACTAAAATCTACAAAAGTATGAGGAAAATACACATATCAAACATGTGATAAAGTAAAAAAAAAAAACATTCATCTTTTAACTCTCACTATATCTGTAAATTACCTCTTTAAACCGGTAAATTCATGAAACTATCATAAGAGAACCTTTTAGAACACAAACCTATAATAGAAGCAAAGCAAAGCACATCAAAGTAAATAAATAGAATTTAGACTTTTTAATAACTAAAAAGGGAAACTGAGATAATGATAATATTTCTTTTGTTTAGTCGACAAATATATACATAAATAGACTTATCTTGCTATTTTATAAATCTTATTTTCTATGAAAAATTTGATATCGTGGTCATCATTAAATATACAAAAACCATACATGATAACAAACAAACATTTGGGTCATTACAATTTCCCCTTTTTCTTGTGAATAATTTTCATTATAACTAATTATTTATAATCAGATATTAAAAACCTAGTTATTTATAAGGTATGAACGACTTAACGCTCTAAATTTAGTGAACGTGAGAGATTAGAGCCGAGAATCACTTCGCAAATAATAGTATAGATTTTCTTTATCTTTAGCATATTTTAAGAACATATCCAAACACATTTCTATATTAGCCTATATATTAATATTTCGAGGTAAATCTAAACAACATTACCTCTAATTTTTATTTTATAAAATTGAAATTTTCCTTCTTCTTTTTTTTGCCATCAACTTAGAAAACAGACTCATACTGCCTCTGTAAATCACACCGGTAACTCCGCATCCATGTGAACGACGAAAGACGGTTGGTTTCTGACACTTCGTGCTAGACCATCAACCCTCAAATTCTGTGTTCGTGGTACATGAATGATATTTGAGCTGAGGAAATTTTCTTGCACTGTCTTGATGTCTTCCAAATAACTTGCAAAAGCGGGTCACTCTTCTGGTTCCGAAACATCTTCACCAATTGAGAACAATCCGTTGCAAACGTGACCCAAAACTGACGCAAATTCCTCATACACTCCACTGCTCAAAGTAGTGCCCCCACCTCCGAGTGAAGAGGGGAGAGACTCGCCCAAACATTTCTTGCCCCCATCAAACCATCAAAGCCATCTAAAGTGCTATACCAACCTTGTTATGAGAAAAACTCATTATCCTTCCAAGAGCTATCTATATAGCACCACCGCCCTGGGATTGACGGTAGATTTAAAATCTCTACATGTTGTGCTTCCCTCTGTGTAGTCAACACTTGTACTTCAGCCCAAAGTGTTGATTCTGCTTCCGCAAATTTGAGCGTTTCCATGGGATCAAGTCTAGATTACTAAAAAGCTTGTTGTTCCTTCCTTTCCAAATGTACCCTTGAATCCATGCAAATTGATGATCATCCATTTTGGTTGAACTCTCCAAAATAGGGGATCCTGATTTGTGAAGAGGGAACCAGTGGGAAAAATAGCTGGATTAGATGGTATCTGTGAGAGGGCCCAAACCTTACGCGTTTGAGGGCATTAAAAAATATATAGTTTATCGATTCTTATGAAGCTCCACATCTGACACAACATATATCTACTTATAGCTTTCTTGCTTGCAGTTTTTTCTTAACTGCTATACACCCTGACACCAATTGCCATAAAAAATGCTTAATCTTTGGTGGTCACCATACTTTCCAGAAAAACGCTTTCAGTAAATCAAATGTGGGTCCAAACACTACTTGGTTTTTCTCTTTCTGGGTAGACCCTTTCCACTTGCTAACCTGATTTGACCATGTATTTCCCATTTTGGGTAAAATGCCATCCATCCCTATCCACCATATGAGTCCTGCTTAGTGGTTTGTGTTCTATTATTTTTACATCCTGGGGGTCCACTGGCCCGAATTACCTGCAAGTTCCAAGTTCGCGAGCTGAATTAATGAGAGAGTCAAATGTAAGATCTGGGTAACTATTATGTTGATTTTTATTTGCTGGTCTCGGGCGAGTGGTTGGGAGCCAAGGATCATTCCATAAAAATCAACATAATAGTTAAAACTATAGAAAGCATACCACTAAGCAGGACTCATATGGTGGATAGGGATGGATGAAATTTTATCCAGAATGGAAAATACACGGTCCAATCAGGTTACCAAGTGGAAAGGGTCTACCCAGATAGGGAAAAACCAACAGTAGTGTTCGGACCCATAGTTGATTGACTGAAAGCGTTCAACTGGAAAGTATGGTGCCCACCAAAGATTAAGCATTTTT
>JAATWR010000257.1:0-25720 GCA_018703725.1 Brassica juncea
TTGTACTATTTTTTTAATTTCACTCAAAGTTGTAGGTTACCCTACGCAATTTGGATTTTTCGTTCACTGGAGCAGATACTTTATAGTGTTGTTTTAAAAATATTTAACCACATCTACATTTGTTTAATGTATTCTAAACTATCTTTCAAGGTACACTTACATCATTCTAATTTTAACAATTAATTAAGTTTAAATTCATATACGCTTAAATAATTGGAATAAACATTATTAAATCACTATTATTTAACGAAACAGAGATAACAAGTTCCTAACCTCTTTGAACATCATAATATGTAAGGAGGATGCATCTATGCAATAAAAAAATATTGTAATATTTTTGAATTTCACTCAAAATTTTAGGTTAACCCCTACGAAATATTGAGTTTTTCGTTAACGAGCTTATACTCTTTAGTGTTGTTTAAAAATATTAACCACTTTATATTTGTATTAATGTATTCTACTATCTTTCAGTACACTACATCATTCTAATTTTTAACAATTAATTTAATTTAAATTCGTATACTACTTAAATAAGTGGAAATAAATATTATTAAATCACTATTATTAAACGAAACGGAGGCCACAAAGGTTCCTAAAACCTCTTTAAACATCATAGTATGTAAGTGGAGAATGCAACTATGCAATAAAACATATTGTAATATTTTTTGATTTCATCAAAATTTATAGGTTAAACCCTACGAAAATAATGAGTTTTTTCGTTAACTAGAGCTTATACTCTATAATGTTATTTAAAAATATTTAACCACATTCTACATTTGCATTAATGTATTCTAAACTATCTTTCAAGGTACACTTAAATCATTCCAATTTTAACAATTAATTTAGTTTAAATTCATATACTGCATAGATAATTCGAATAAAACATTATTAAATAACTATTATTTAACGAAACGGGACGACAGAGGTTCCTAACCGTATTTGAACTTCATAATATGTAAGTGGAGGATGCAACTATGCAATAAAATAGATATTATAATATTTTTTTGAATTTCACTCCAAATTTGTAGGTTAACCCCTACGAAAATATTGAGTTTTTCGTTAACTGGAGCTTATACTCTTTAGTGTTGTTTAAAAATATTTTACCACATTCTAAATTTGTATTAATGTATTCTAAACTATCTTTCCAGGTACACTTACATCATTCTAATTTTTAACAATTAATTTAGTTTAAATTCATTTATTGCTTAAATAATTGGAATAAACATTATTAAATAACTATTATTTAACGAAACGGAGACAACAAAGGTTCCTAAGCTCTTTTAAAATCATTGTATGTAAGTGGAGGATGCAACTATGCAATAAAACAATATTGTAATATTTTTTGAATTTCACTCAAAATTTGTAGGTTAACCTCTACGAAAATATTGAGTTTTTCGTTAAATGGAGCTTATACTCTTTAGTGTTGTTTAAAAATATTAAACCACATTCTATATTTTTATTAATGTATTCTAAACTATCTTTCAAGGTACACTTACATCATTCTAATTTTTAAAAATTAATTTAGTTTAAATTCATATACTGCTTAAATAAGTGGAATAAAAATTATTAAATCACTATTATTTAACGAAACGGAGGCAACAAAGGTTCCTAAACTCTTTGACCATCATAATATGTAAGTGGAGGATGCAACTATGCAATAAAACCATATTGTAAAATTTTTTGAATTTCACTTAAAATTTGTGGGTTAACCCCAACAAAAATATTGAGTTTTTTGTTAACTGGAGCTTATACTATATAGTGTTGTTTTAAAATATTTAACCACATTCTAAATTTGTATTAATGTATTCTAAACTATCTTTCAAGGTACACTTACATTATTCCAATTTTTAACAATTAATTTAGTTTAAATTCGTATACTGCTTAAATAAGTGGAAACATTATTAAATCACTATTATTAAACGAAACGGAGATAACAAAGGTTCCTAACCTCTTTGACCATCATAATATGTATGAGGAGGATGCAACTATGCAATAAAACAATATTGTAATATTTTTTTAATTTCACTCAAAATTTGTAGGGTAACCCCTACGAAAATATTGAGTTTTCGTTAACTAGAGCTTATACTCTTTAGTGTTGTTTAAAAATATTTAACCACATTATACATTTGTATTAATGTATTCTAAACTATCTTTCAAGGTACACTTACATCATTCTAGTTTTTAACAATTAATTTAGTTTAAATTCGTATACTCCTTAAATAAGTGGAATAAATATTATTAAATCACTATTATTAAACGAAACGGAGGCCACAAAGGTTCCTAACCTCTTTAAACATCATAGTATGTAAGTGGAGAATGCAAATATGCAATAAAAAAATATTGTAATATTTTTGAATTTCACTCAAAATTTGTAGGTTAACAACCCCTACGAAAATATTGAGTTTTTCGTTAACTGGAGCTTATACTCTATAATGTTATTTAAAAATATTTAACCACATTCTACATTTGTATTAATGTATTCTAAACTATCTTTCAAGGTACACTTACATCATTCTAATTTAACAATTAATTTAGTTTAAATTCGTATAATGCTTAAATAAGTGGAATAAACATTATTAAATCACTATTATTAAACGAAACGGAGACAACAAAGGTTCCTAACCTCTTTGACCATCATAATATGTAAGTGGAGGATGCCACTATGCAATAAAACAATATTGTCTTATTTTTTGAATTTTACTCAAAATTTGTAGGTTAACCCCTACGAATATATTGAGTTTTCGTTAATTGGAGCTTATACTCTTTAGTGTTGTTTAAAAATATTAAACCATATTATACATTTGTATTAATGTATTCTAAAATATCTTTCAAGGTACACTTACATCATTCTAATTTTTAACAATTAATTTAGTTTAAATTCGTATACTACTTAAATAATAAGAATAAACATTATTAAATCACTAATATTTAACGAAACGGAGACAACAAAGGTTCCTAAACTCTTTGACCATCATAATATGTAAGTGGAGGATGCAAATATGCAATAAAACCATATTGTAAAATTTTTTGAATTTCACTTAAAATTTGTGGGTTAACCCCTACAAAAATATTGAGTTTTTTGTTAACTGGAGCTTATACTATATAGTGTTGTTTTAAAATATTTAACCACATTCTAAATTTGTATTAATGTATTCTAAACTATCTTTCAAGGTACACTTACATTATTCCATTTTTAACAATTAATTTAGTTTAAATTCGTATACTGCTTAAATAAGTGGAAACATTATTAAATCACTATTATTAAACGAAACGGAGACAACAAAGGTTCCTAACCTCTTTGACCATCATAATTTGTATGAGGAGGATGCAACTATGCAATAAAACAATATTGTAATATTTTTTAAATTTCACTCAAAATTTGTAGGGTAACCCCTACGAAATATTGAGTTTTTCGTTAACTGGAGCTTATACTCTTTAGTGTTGTTTAAAAATATTTAACCACATTATACATTTGTATTAATGTATTCTAAACTATCTTTCAAGGTACACTTACATCATTCTAGTTTTTAACAATTAATTTAGTTTAAATTCGTATACTCCTTAAATAAGTGGAATAAATATTATTAAATCACTATTATTAAACGAAACGGAGGCCACAAAGGTTCCTAACCTCTTTAAACATCATAGTATGTAAGTGGAGAATGCAAATATGCAATAAAAAATATTGTAATATTTTTTGAATTTCACTCAAAATTTGTAGGTTAACAACCCCTACGAAAATATTGAGTTTTTCGTTAACTGGAGGCTTATACTCTATAATGATATTTAAAAATATTTAACCACATTCTACATTTGTATTAATGTATTCTAAACTATCTTTCAAGGTACACTTACATCATTCTAATTTTAACAATTAATTTAGTTTAAATTCGTATAATGCTTAAATAAGTGGAATAAACATTATTAAATCACTATTATTAAACGAAACGGAGACAACAAAGGTTCCTAACCTCTTTGACCATCATAATATGTAAGTGGAGGATGCCACTATTCAATAAAACAATATTGTCTTATTTTTTGAATTTTACTCAAAATTTGTAGGTTAACCCCTACGAATATATTGAGTTTTTCGTTAATTGGAGCTTATACTCTTTAGTGTTGTTTAAAAATATTAAACCATATTATACATTTGTATTAATGTATTCTAAAATATCTTTCAAGGTACACTTACATCATTCTAATTTTTAACAATTAATTTAGTTTAAATTCGTATACTACTTAAATAATAAGAATAAAACATTATTAAATCACTAATATTTAACGAAACGGAGACAACAAAGGTTCCTAAACTCTTTGACCATCATAATATGTAAGTGGAGGATGCAACTATGCAATAAAACCATATTGTAAAATTTTTTGAATTTCACTTAAAATTTGTGGGTTAACCCCTACAAAAATATTGAGTTTTTTGTTAACTGGAGCTTATACTATATAGTGTTGTTTTAAAATATTTAACCACATTCTAAATTTGTATTAATGTATTCTAAACTATCTTTCAAGGTACACTTACATTATTCCAATTTTTAACAATTAATTTAGTTTAAATTCGTATACTGCTTAAATAAGTGGAAACATTATTAAATCACTATTATTAAACGAAACGGAGACAACAAAGGTTCCTAACCTCTTTGACCATCATAATTTGTATGAGGAGGATGCAACTATGCAATAAAACAATATTGTAATATTTTTTAAATTTCACTCAAAATTTGTAGGGTAACCCCTACGAAAATATTGAGTTTTTCGTTAACTGGAGCTTATACTCTTTAGTGTTGTTTAAAAATATTTAACCACATTATACATTTGTATTAATGTATTCTAAACTATCTTTCAAGGTACACTTACATCATTCTAGTTTTTAACAATTAATTTAGTTTAAATTCGTATACTCCTTAAATAAGTGGAATAAATATTATTAAATCACTATTATTAAACGAAACGGAGGCCACAAAGGTTCCTAACCTCTTTAAACATCATAGTATGTAAGTGGAGAATGCAAATATGCAATAAAAAAATATTGTAATATTTTTTGAATTTCACTCAAAATTTGTAGGTTAACAACCCCTACGAAAATATTGAGTTTTTCGTTAACTGGAGCTTATACTCTATAATGATATTTAAAAATATTTAACCACATTCTACATTTGTATTAATGTATTCTAAACTATCTTTCAAGGTACACTTACATCATTCTAATTTTAACAATTAATTTAGTTTAAATTCGTATAATGCTTAAATAAGTGGAATAAACATTATTAAATCACTATTATTAAACGAAACGGAGACAACAAAGGTTCCTAACCTCTTTGACCATCATAATATGTAAGTGGAGGATGCCACTATTCAATAAAACAATATTGTCTTATTTTTTGAATTTTACTCAAAATTTGTAGGTTAACCCCTACGAATATATTGAGTTTTTCGTTAATTGGAGCTTATACTCTTTAGTGTTGTTTAAAAATATTAAACCATATTATACATTTGTATTAATGTATTCTAAAATATCTTTCAAGGTACACTTACATCATTCTAATTTTTAACAATTAATTTAGTTTAAATTCGTATACTACTTAAATAATAAGAATAAACATTATTAAATCACTAATATTTAACGAAACGGAGACAACAAAGGTTCCTAAACTCTTTGACCATCATAATATGTAAGTGGAGGATGCAACTATGCAATAAAACCATATTGTAAAATTTTTTGAATTTCACTTAAAATTTGTGGGTTAACCCCTACAAAAATATTGAGTTTTTTGTTAACTGGAGCTTATACTATATAGTGTTGTTTTAAAATATTTAACCACATTCTAAATTTGTATTAATGTATTCTAAACAATCTTTCAAGGTACACTTACATTATTCCAATTTTTAACAATTAATTTAGTTTAAATTCGTATACTGCTTAAATAAGTGGAAACATTATTAAATCACTATTATTAAACGAAACGGAGACAACAAAGGTTCCTAACCTCTTTGACCATCATAATTTGTATGAGGAGGATGCAACTATGCAATAAAACAATATTGTAATATTTTTTAAATTTCACTCAAAATTTGTAGGGTAACCCCTACGAAAATATTGAGTTTTTCGTTAACTGGAGCTTATACTCTTTAGTGTTGTTTAAAAATATTTAACCACATTATACATTTGTATTAATGTATTCTAAACTATCTTTCAAGGTACACTTACATCATTCTAGTTTTTAACAATTAATTTAGTTTAAATTCGTATACTCCTTAAATAAGTGGAATAAATATTATTAAATCACTATTATTAAACGAAACGGAGGCCACAAAGGTTCCTAACCTCTTTAAACATCATAGTATGTAAGTGGAGAATGCAAATATGCAATAAAAAAATATTGTAATATTTTTGAATTTCACTCAAAATTTGTAGGTTAACAACCCCTACGAAAATATTGAGTTTTTCGTTAACTGGAGCTTATACTCTATAATGATATTTAAAAATATTTAACCACATTCTACATTTGTATTAATGTATTCTAAACTATCTTTCAAGGTACACTTACATCATTCTAATTTTTAACAATTAATTTAGTTTAAATTCGTATAATGCTTAAATAAGTGGAATAAACATTATTAAATCACTATTATTAAACGAAACGGAGACAACAAAGGTTCCTAACCTCTTTGACCATCATAATATGTAAGTGGAGGATGCAACTATGCAATAAAACAATATTGTCTTATTTTTTGAATTTTACTCAAAATTTGTAGGTTAACCCCTACGAATATATTGAGTTTTTCGTTAATTGGAGCTTATACTCTTTAGTGTTGTTTAAAAATATTAAACCATATTATACATTTGTATTAATGTATTCTAAAATATCTTTCAAGGTACACTTACATCATTCTAATTTTTAACAATTAATTTAGTTTAAATTCGTATACTACTTAAATAATAAGAATAAACATTATTAAATCACTAATATTTAACGAAACGGAGACAACAAAGGTTCCTAGACTCTTTGACCATCATAATATGTAAGTGGAGGATGTAACTACGCAATAAAACAATATTTTAATATTTTTTGAATTTCACTCAAAATTTGTAGGTTAACCCCTACGAAAATATTGAGTTTTTCGTTAACAGGAGCTTATACTCTATAGTGTTGTTTAAAAATATTTAACCACATTCTACATTTGCATTAATGTATTCTAAACTATCTTTCAAGGTACACTTAAATCATTCCAATTTTTAACAATTAATTTAGTTTAAATTCATATACTGCATAAATAATTCGAATAAACATTATTAAATAACTATTATTTAACGAAACGGAGACGACAAAGGTTCCTAACCTATTTGAACATCATAATATGTAAGTGGAGGATGCAACTATGCAATAAAATAATATTATAATATTTTTTGAATTTCACTCCAAATTTGTAGGTTAACCCCTACGAAAATATTGAGTTTTTCGTTAACTGGAGCTTATACTCTTTAGTGTTGTTTAAAAATATTGTACCACATTCTAAATTTGTATTAATGTATTCTAAACTATATTTCCAGGTACACATACATCATTCTAATTTTTAACAATTAATTTAGTTTAAATTCATTTATTGCTTAAATAATTGGAATAAACATTATTAAATAACTATTATTTAACGAAACGGAGACAACAAAGGTTCCTAAGCTCTTCTAAAATCATTGTATGTAAGTGGAGGATGCAACTATGCAATAAAACAATATTGTAATATTTTTTGAATTTTACTCAAAATTTGTAGGTTAACCTCTACGAAAATATTGAGTTTTTCGTTAAATGGAGCTTATACTCTTTAGTGTTGTTTAAAAATATTAAACCACATTCTATATTTTTATTAATGTATTCTAAACTATCTTTCAAGGTACACTTACATCATTCTAATTTTTAACAATTAATTTAGTTTAAATTCGTATACTACTTAAATAATAAGAATAAACATTATTAAATCACTAATATTTAACGAAACGGAGACAACAAAGGTTCCTAAACTCTTTGACCATCATAATATGTAAGTGGAGGATGCAACTATGCAATAAAACCATATTGTAAAATTTTTTGAATTTCACTTAAAATTTGTGGGTTAACCCCTACAAAAATATTGAGTTTTTTGTTAACTGGAGCTTATACTATATAGTGTTGTTTTAAAATATTTAACCACATTCTAAATTTGTATTAATGTATTCTAAACTATCTTTCAAGGTACACTTACATTATTCCAATTTTTAACAATTAATTTAGTTAACAGGAGCTTATACTCTTTGACCATCATAATATGTAAGTGGAGGATGCAACTATGCAATAAAACCATATTGTAAAATTTTTTGAATTTCACTTAAAATTTGTGGGTTAACCCCTACAAAAATATTGAGTTTTTTGTTAACTGGAGCTTATACTATATAGTGTTGTTTTAAAATATTTAACCACATTCTAAATTTGTATTAATGTATTCTAAACTATCTTTCAAGGTACACTTACATCATTCTAATTTTTAACAATTAATTTAGTTTAAATTCGTATACTACTTAAATAATAAGAATAAACATTATTAAATCACTAATATTTAACGAAACGGAGACAACAAAGGTTCCTAAACTCTTTGACCATCATAATATGTAAGTGGAGGATGCAACTATGCAATAAAACCATATTGTAAAATTTTTTGAATTTCACTTAAAATTTGTGGGTTAACCCCTACAAAAATATTGAGTTTTTTGTTAACTGGAGCTTATACTATATAGTGTTGTTTTAAAATATTTAACCACATTCTAAATTTGTATTAATGTATTCTAAACTATCTTTCAAGGTACACTTACATTATTCCAATTTTTAACAATTAATTTAGTTTAAATTCGTATACTACTTAAATAATAAGAATAAACATTATTAAATCACTAATATTTAACGAAACGGAGACAACAAAGGTTCCTAAACTCTTTGAACATCATAATATGTAAGTGGAGGATGCAACTATGCAATAAAACCATATTGTAAAATTTTTTGAATTTCACTTAAAATTTGTGGGTTAACCCCTACCAAAATATTGAGTTTTTCGTTAACAGGAGCTTATACTCTATAGTGTTGTTTAAAAATATTTAACCACATTCTACATTTGCATTAATGTATTCTAAACTATCTTTCAAGGTACACTTAAATCATTCCAATTTTTAACAATTAATTTAGTTTAAATTCATATACTGCATAAATAATTCGAATAAACATTATTAAATAACTATTATTTAACGAAACGGAGACGACAAAGGTTCCTAACCTATTTGAACATCATAATATGTAAGTGGAGGATGCAACTATGCAATAAAATAATATTATAATATTTTTTGAATTTCACTCCAAATTTGTAGGTTAACCCCTACGAAAATATTGAGTTTTTCGTTAACTAGAGCTTATACTCTTTAGTGTTGTTTAAAAATATTTAACCACATTATACATTTGTATTAATGTATTCTAAACTATCTTTCAAGGTACACTTACATCATTCTAGTTTTTAACAATTAATTTAGTTTAAATTCGTATACTCCTTAAATAAGTGGAATAAATATTATTAAATCACTATTATTAAACGAAACGGAGGCCACAAAGGTTCCTAACCTCTTTAAACATCATAGTATGTAAGTGGAGAATGCAAATATGCAATAAAAAAATATTGTAATATTTTTTGAATTTCACTCAAAATTTGTAGGTTAACAACCCCTACGAAAATATTGAGTTTTTCGTTAACTGGAGCTTATACTCTATATTGTTATTTAAAAATATTTAACCACATTCTACATTTGTATTAATGTATTCTAAACTATCTTTCAAGGTACACTTACATCATTCTAATTTTTAACAATTAATTTAGTTTAAATTCGTATAATGCTTAAATAAGTGGAATAAACATTATTAAATCACTATTATTAAACGAAACGGAGACAACAAAGGTTCCTAACCTCTTTGACCATCATAATATGTAAGTGGAGGATGCCACTATGCAATAAAACAATATTGTCTTATTTTTTGAATTTTACTCAAAATTTGTAGGTTAACCCCTACGAATATATTGAGTTTTTCGTTAATTGGAGCTTATACTCTTTAGTGTTGTTTAAAAATATTAAACCATATTATACATTTGTATTAATGTATTCTAAAATATCTTTCAAGGTACACTTACATCATTCTAATTTTTAACAATTAATTTAGTTTAAATTCGTATACTACTTAAATAATAAGAACTAGATTCTGACCCGTGCGTCCGCACGGGTATCTTTTTAATTTTATATTGCTCGATATTTGTTATATATAATTGATTGTTATATTATTAACATTTATCAATAGTAATAAATTTTTAATATAATTTTTCAGAAACAACATTTTTATTGTTTATATACATTAACTTCTTTATTGTTTAGAATAGTCATTTCCTTAATCATTTTATGTATATTAATCTTGTTGGTTTTGTATCGAAGCGATGAATGTATAAAATGCATGAAATAATATTTATTTTTAATTTTTATATATATAGTTTATTTTATCATAAATCATTATTTATATGTCAATTTTACATATTTGTTCTGGAAAAAAGTTTTAAAAACTTAATGTTTCGAAACATGTATAGTATCAATTTTATGTTAATTTATGGTAGTTTTCTTTCTTATGGTTTAGCGAGCTTTTAAACTGAGTTAATTAAAAAGTTATGGTTTAGCGAGTTTTTAAAGTGATTGTTTTTAGAGTTGCATTAGATTGTAAATATTTAGAAAAAGTGAGGGTTAGTTTATATCTGTACTCATGTTTTAATAGTTTAGATAACTGAAAATATTTATTGAAAATACTAATTTGTAACTAATCAAAATATTTATACACTGAATCTATATTACTGACAAAAAAAAGAATTTTTTTGTAACATGACAAAAATGAAATATTAATATTTTTATTGGAGAAAAGTGTTGTTATCTAAATAGCAAATATATTTGATTGTTCTGGTTTGAAATGGTTATATTTTCATTTAATTATATTAGACGCACTAATGTATCTATTCTATGTTCACTATAGAAGAAGACCAATATTATAGTTTTTTCCACAATTCTTTGATTAAGTCTACAAAGGCAATATAATACATAGATTGTGAATGAGCCCAATAGGTAAAAATGAAATTAAAGTTAAGCCGAATGGCCCATGGAATGATGTGTCAAGAAGCTTGTGATTAGTGGTCCATTTCTTCGAGTTTTCTCCGTCGCACTTTATCACCGGACGGAAGAAACCATCGTTGCATATCGTCATCTTGGGCAGACTTTGTAAATTTCTTCAACATCCCCTATCGATCTAAACCGAAAACATAAATTAAACACTGCTCGGAATAGATTGGAATGGAGGCTTAGAACTCTGTTTCAAATCCAAATTTTTTTAAATCAACAAAACAAAAGATCGATCTTTTTTGTGAGATCGTAAGAGAATCTGATTCTAAAACATAGAAACCAGAAGAAAATATTAATAGGAAATAAAATCCTATGATAATCCATGAAAACCAAAAAGAACAAACTTTTCATTTAAGAGAGAAGAAGACAGAAGCTATTGAATTCAGGTTTGTTGATGGCGAATTTATTTTTAGCAATTTATGGGTAAGTAATATGTTAAACGACGTGTTTTACTCCAGTGGCATAGGTATGTAATTATTGAGGAAAACTCAGGGTTATTTCTTTTTTGTACTCCTGTTTTAATAGATTAGATAAACATTATTAAATCACTAATATTTAACGAAACGGAGACAACAAAGGTTCCTAAACTCTTTGACCATCATAATATGTAAGTGGAGGATGCAACTATGCAATAAAACCATATTGTAAAATTTTTTGAATTTCACTTAAAATTTGTGGGTTAACCCCTACAAAAATATTGAGTTTTTTGTTAACTGGAGCTTATACTATATAGTGTTGTTTTAAAATATTTAACCACATTCTAAATTTGTATTAATGTATTCTAAACTATCTTTCAAGGTACACTTACATTATTCCAATTTTTAACAATTAATTTAGTTTAAATTCGTATACTGCTTAAATAAGTGGAAACATTATTAAATCACTATTATTAAACGAAACGGAGACAACAAAGGTTCCTAACCTCTTTGACCATCATAATATGTATGAGGAGGATGCAACTATGCAATAAAACAATATTGTAATATTTTTTTAATTTCACTCAAAATTTGTAGGGTAACCCCTACGAAAATATTGAGTTTTTCGTTAACTAGAGCTTATACTCTTTAGTGTTGTTTAAAAATATTTAACCACATTATACATTTGTATTAATGTATTCTAAACTATCTTTCAAGGTACACTTACATCATTCTAGTTTTTAACAATTAATTTAGTTTAAATTCGTATACTCCTTAAATAAGTGGAATAAATATTATTAAATCACTATTATTAAACGAAACGGAGGCCACAAAGGTTCCTAACCTCTTTAAACATCATAGTATGTAAGTGGAGAATGCAAATATGCAATAAAAAAATATTGTAATATTTTTTGAATTTCACTCAAAATTTGTAGGTTAACAACCCCTACGAAAATATTGAGTTTTTCGTTAACTGGAGCTTATACTCTATATTGTTATTTAAAAATATTTAACCACATTCTACATTTGTATTAATGTATTCTAAACTATCTTTCAAGGTACACTTACATCATTCTAATTTTTAACAATTAATTTAGTTTAAATTCGTATAATGCTTAAATAAGTGGAATAAACATTATTAAATCACTATTATTAAACGAAACGGAGACAACAAAGGTTCCTAACCTCTTTGACCATCATAATATGTAAGTGGAGGATGCCACTATGCAATAAAACAATATTGTCTTATTTTTTGAATTTTACTCAAAATTTGTAGGTTAACCCCTACGAATATATTGAGTTTTTCGTTAATTGGAGCTTATACTCTTTAGTGTTGTTTAAAAATATTAAACCATATTATACATTTGTATTAATGTATTCTAAAATATCTTTCAAGGTACACTTACATCATTCTAATTTTTAACAATTAATTTAGTTTAAATTCGTATACTACTTAAATAATAAGAATAAACATTATTAAATCACTAATATTTAACGAAACGGAGACAACAAAGGTTCCTAAACTCTTTGACCATCATAATATGTAAGTGGAGGATGCAACTATGCAATAAAACCATATTGTAAAATTTTTTGAATTTCACTTAAAATTTGTGGGTTAACCCCTACAAAAATATTGAGTTTTTTGTTAACTGGAGCTTATACTATATAGTGTTGTTTTAAAATATTTAACCACATTCTAAATTTGTATTAATGTATTCTAAACTATCTTTCAAGGTACACTTACATTATTCCAATTTTTAACAATTAATTTAGTTTAAATTCGTATACTGCTTAAATAAGTGGAAACATTATTAAATCACTATTATTAAACGAAACGGAGACAACAAAGGTTCCTAACCTCTTTGACCATCATAATTTGTATGAGGAGGATGCAACTATGCAATAAAACAATATTGTAATATTTTTTAAATTTCACTCAAAATTTGTAGGGTAACCCCTACGAAAATATTGAGTTTTTCGTTAACTGGAGCTTATACTCTTTAGTGTTGTTTAAAAATATTTAACCACATTATACATTTGTATTAATGTATTCTAAACTATCTTTCAAGGTACACTTACATCATTCTAGTTTTTAACAATTAATTTAGTTTAAATTCGTATACTCCTTAAATAAGTGGAATAAATATTATTAAATCACTATTATTAAACGAAACGGAGGCCACAAAGGTTCCTAACCTCTTTAAACATCATAGTATGTAAGTGGAGAATGCAAATATGCAATAAAAAAATATTGTAATATTTTTTGAATTTCACTCAAAATTTGTAGGTTAACAACCCCTACGAAAATATTGAGTTTTTCGTTAACTGGAGCTTATACTCTATAATGTTATTTAAAAATATTTAACCACATTCTACATTTGTATTAATGTATTCTAAACTATCTTTCAAGGTACACTTACATCATTCTAATTTTTAACAATTAATTTAGTTTAAATTCGTATAATGCTTAAATAAGTGGAATAAACATTATTAAATCACTATTATTAAACGAAACGGAGACAACAAAGGTTCCTAACCTCTTTGACCATCATAATATGTAAGTGGAGGATGCAACTATGCAATAAAACAATATTGTCTTATTTTTTGAATTTTACTCAAAATTTGTAGGTTAACCCCTACGAATATATTGAGTTTTTCGTTAATTGGAGCTTATACTCTTTAGTGTTGTTTAAAAATATTAAACCATATTATACATTTGTATTACTGTATTCTAAAATATCTTTCAAGGTACACTTACATCATTCTAATTTTTAACAATTAATTTAGTTTAAATTCGTATACTACTTAAATAATAAGAATAAACATTATTAAATCACTAATATTTAACGAAACGGAGACAACAAAGGTTCCTAGACTCTTTGACCATCATAATATGTAAGTGGAGGATGTAACTACGCAATAAAACAATATTTTAATATTTTTTGAATTTCACTCAAAATTTGTAGGTTAACCCCTACGAAAATATTGAGTTTTTCGTTAACAGGAGCTTATACTCTATAGTGTTGTTTAAAAATATTTAACCACATTCTACATTTGTATTAATGTATTCTAAACTATCTTTCAAGGTACACTTACATCATTCCAATTTTTAACAATTAATTTAGTTTAAATTCATATACAACATAAATAATTGGAATAAACATTATTAAATCACTATTATTTAACGAAACGGAGACAACAAAGGTTTCTAACCTCTTTGAACATCATAATATGTAAGTGGAGGATGCAACTATGAAATAAAACAATATTATAATATTTTTTGAATTTCACTCAAAATTTGTAGGTTAACCCTTACGAAAATATTGAGTTTTTCATTAACTAGAGCTTATACTCTTTATTGTTGTTTAAAAATATTTAACTACATTCTACATTTGTATTAATGTATTCTAAACTATCTTTCCAGGTACACTTACATCATTCTAATTTTTAACAATTAATTTAGTTTAAATTCATATACTGCATAAATAATTGGAATAAACATTATTAAATCATTATTATTTAACGAAACGGAGACAACAAAGGTTCCTAACCTCTTTGACCATCATAATATGTAAGTGGAGGATGCAACTATGCAATACAACCATATTGTAATATTTTTTGAATTTCACTCAAAATTTGTGGGTTAACCCTTACAAAAATATTGAGTTTTTCGTTAACTGGAGCTTATACTCTATAGTGTTATTTAAAAATATTTATCCATATTCTACATTTGTATTAATGTATTCTAAACTATCTTTCAAGGTACACTTACATCATTCCAAGTTTTAACAATTAATTTAGTTTAAATTCATATACTGCATAAATAATTGGAATAAACATTATTAAATCACTATTATTTAACGAAACAGAGATAACAAAGGTTCCTAACCTCTTTGAACATCATAATATGTAAGTGGAGGATGCATCTATGCAATTAAACAATATTGTAATATTTTTTGAATTTCACTCAAAATTTGTAGGTTAACCTCTACGAAAATATTGAGTTTTTTGTTAACTGGAGCTTATACTCTTTACTGTTGTTTAAAAATATTTAACCACATTATAAATTTGTATTAATGTATTCTAAAATATCTTTCAAGGTACACTTACATCATTTTAATTTTTAACAATTAATTTAGTTTAAATTCGTATACAACTTAAATAAGTGGAATAAATATTATTAAATCACTATTATTAAACGAAACGGAGGCCACAAAGGTTCCTAACCTCTTTAAACATCATAGTATTTAAGTGGAGAATGCAACTATACAATAAAACAATATTGTAATATTTTTTGAATTTCACTAAAAATTTGTAGGTTAACTAACCCCTACGAATATATTGAGTTTTTCGTTATCTGGAGCTTATATTCTATAATGTTATTTAAAAATATTTAACCAAATTCTACATTTGTATTAATGTATTCTAAACTATCTTTCAAGGTACACTTACATCATTCCAATTTTTAACAATTAATTTAGTTTAAATTCATATACTGCATAAATAATAGGAATAAACATTATTAAATCACTATTATTTAACGAAACGGAGACAACAAAGGTTCCTAACCTCTTTGAACATAATAATATGTAACTGGAGGATGCAACTACGCAATAAAACAATATTATAATATTTTTTTGAATTTCACTTAAAATTTGTAGGTTAACTCCTACGAAAATATAGAGTTTTTCGTTAACTCGAGCTTATACTCTACAATGTTATTTTAAAATATTTAACCACATTCTAAAGTTGTATTAATGTATTCTAAACTATCTTTCAAGGTACACTTACATTGAAAGATAGTTTATAATATATTAATACAAATGTAGAATGTGGTTAAATATTTTTAAATAACACTATAGAGTATAAGCTCCAGTTAACGAAAAACTCAATATTTTTGTAGGGGTTAACCTACAAATTTTGAGTGAAATTCAAAAAATATTACAATATTGTTTTATTGCATAGATGCATCATCCACTTACATATTATGATATTCAAAGAGGTTAGGAACCTTTGTTGTCTCCGTTTCGTTAAATAATAGTGATTTACTAATGTTTATTCCAATTATTTATGCAGTATATGAATTTAAACTAAATTAATTGTTAAAAATTGGAATGATGTAAGTGTAACTTGAAAGATAGTTTATAATATATTAATACAAATGTAGAATGTGGTTAAATATTTTTAAATAACACTATAGAGTATAAGCTCCAGTTAACGAAAAACTCAATATTTTTGTAGGGGTTAACCTACAAATTTTGAGTGAAATTCAAAAAATATTACAATATTGTTTTATTGCATAGATGCATCATCCACTTACATATTATGATGTTTAAAGAGGTTAGGAACCTTTGTGGCCTCCGTTTCGTTTAATAATAGTGATTTAATAATATTTATTCTCCTTATTTAAGTAGTATACGAATTTAAACTAAATTAATTGTTAAAAATTAGAATGATGTAAGTGTACCTTGAAAGATATTTTAGAATACATTAATACAAATTTATAATGTGGTTTAATATTTTTAAACAACACTAAAGAGTATAAGCTCCAGTTAACGAAAAACTCAATATTTTCGTAGAGGTTAACCTACAAATTTTGAGTGAAATTGAAAAAATATTACAATATTGTTTTATTGCGTAGTTGCATTCTCCACTTACATACTATGATGTTTAAAGAGGTTAGGAACCTTTGTGGCCTCCGTTTCGTTTAATAATAGTGATTTAATAATTTTTTTTTTTTGAAACACTTTTTTTTGAAACACAGTGATTTAATAATATTTATTCCACTTATTTAAGTAGTATACGAATTTAAACTAAATTAATTGTTAAAAATCAGAATGATGTAAGTGTACCTTGAAAGATAGTTTAGAAAACATTAATAAAAATATAGAATGTGGTTTAATATTTTTAAACAACACTAAAGAGTATAAGCTCCAGTTAACGAAAAACTCAATATTTTCGTAGAGGTTAACCTACAAATTTTGAGTGAAATTCAAAAAATATTACAATATTGTTTTATTGCATAGTTGCATCCTCCACTTACATACAATGATGTTAAAAGAGCTTAGGAACCTTTGTTGTCTCCGTTTCGTTAAATAATAGTGATTTAATAATGTTTATTCCAATTATTTAAGCAATAAATGAATTTAAACTAAATTAATTGTTCAAAATTAGAATGATGTAAGTGTACCTGGAAAGATAGTTTATAATACATTAATACAAATTTAGAATGTGGTAAAATATTTTTAAACAACACTAAAGAGTGTAAGCTCGAGTTAACGAAAACCTCATAATTTTCGTAGGGGTTAACCTACAAATTTTGAGTGAAATTCAAAAAATATTACAATATAGTTTTATTGCATAGTTACATTCTCCACTTACATACTATGATGTTTAAAGAGGTTAGGAACCTTTGTGGCCTCCGTTTCGTTTAATAATAGTGATTTAATAATATTTATTCTCCTTATTTAAGTAATATACGAATTTAAATTAATTGTTAAAAATTAGAATGATGTAAGTGTACCTTGAAAGATATTTTAGAATACATTAATACAAATTTATAATGTGGTTAAATATTTTTAAACAACACTAAAGAGTATAAGCTCCAGTTAACGAAAAACACAATATTTTCGTAGGGGTTAACCTACAAATTTTGAGTGAAATTCAAAAAATATTACAATATTGTTTTATTGCATAGATGCATCCTCCACTTACATATTATGATGTTCAAAGAGGTTAGGAACCTTTGTTATCTCTATTTCGTTAAATAATAGTGATTTAATAATGTTTATTCCAATTATTTAAGCAGTATATGAATTTTAACTTAATTAATTGTTAATAATTAGAATGATGTAAGTGTACCTTGAAAGATA
The DNA here is from genome assembly GCA_018703725.1 of Brassica juncea. Classification (NCBI taxonomy): domain Eukaryota; kingdom Viridiplantae; phylum Streptophyta; class Magnoliopsida; order Brassicales; family Brassicaceae; genus Brassica; species Brassica juncea. The sequence goes on from JAATWR010000257.1 coordinate 18,516, forward strand.
GCTTAGAATACATTAATACAAATGTAGAATGTGGTTAAATATTTTTAAACAACACTATAAAGTATATGCTCCAGTTAACGAAAAACTCAATATTTTCGTAGGGGTTAACCTACAAATTTTGAGTGAAATTCAAAAAATATTACAATATTGTTTTATTGCATAGTTGTATCCTCCACTTACATATTATGATGGTCAAAGAGTTTAGGAACCTTTATTGCCTTCGTTTCATTAAATAATAGTGATTTAATAATGTTTATTCCACTTATTTAAGCAGTATTTGAATTTAAATTAATTGTTAAAAATTAAAATGATGTAAGTGTACCTTGAAAGATAGTTTAGAATACATTAATACAAATGTAGAATGTGGTTAAATATTTTTAAACAACACTATAAAGTATATGCTCCAGTTAACGAAAAACTCAATATTTTCGTAGGGTTAACCTACAAATTTTGAGTGAAATTCAAAAAATATTACAATATTGTTTTATTGCATAGTTGCATCCTCCACTTACATATTATGATGGTCAAAGAGTTTAGGAACCTTTATTGCCTTCGTTTCATTAAATAATAGTGATTTAATAATGTTTATTCCACTTATTTAAGCAGTATTTGAATTTAAATTAATTTTTAAAAATTAAAATGATGTAAGTGTATTGAAAGATAGTTTAGAATACATTAATAAAAATGTAGAATGTGGTTAAATATTTTTAAACAACACTAAAAAGTATAAGCTCCAGTTAACGAAAAACTCAATACTTTCGTAAAGGTTAAACCTACAAATTTTGAGTGAAATTCAAAAAATATTACAATATTGTTTTATTGCATAGATGCATCATCCACTTACATATTATGATGTTCAAAGAGGTTAGGAACCTTTGTTGTCTCCGTTTCGTTAAATAATAGTGATTTACTAATGTTTATTCCAATTATTTATGCAGTATATGAATTTAAACTAAATTAATTATTAAAAATTAGAATGATGTAAGTGTAACTTGATAGATAGTGTAGAATACATTAATACAAATATAGAATGTGGTTAAATATTTTTAAACAACACTATAGAGTATAAGCTCCAGTTAACGAAAAACTCAATATTTTCGTGGGGAACCCACATATTTTGAGTGAAATTCAAAAAAATTTACAATATGGTTTTATTGCATAGTTGCATCCTCCACTTACATATTATGATGGTCAAAGAGTTTAGGAACCTTTGTTGTCTCCGTTTCGTTAAATAATAGTGATTTAATAATGTTTATTCACATTATTTATTCAGTATATAAATTTAAACTAAATTAATTGTTAAAAAATTGGAATGATGTAAGTGTACCTTGAAAGATAGTTTAGAATACATTAATAAAAATTTATAATGTGGTTAAATATTTTTAAATAACAGTATAGAGTATAAGCTCCAGTTAACGAAAAACTCAATATTTTCGTAGGGGTTAACCCACAAATTTTGAGTGAAATTCAAAAAATATTACAATATGGTTTTATTGCATAGTTGCATCCTCCACTTACATATTATGATGGTCAAAGAAGTTAGGAACCTTTGTTGTCTCCGTTTCGTTAAATAATAGTGATTTAATAATGTTTATTCAAATTATTTAAGCAGTATATGAATTTAAACTAAACTAATTGTTAAAAATTAGAATGATGTAAGTGTACCTGGAAAGATAATTTAGAATACATTAATACAAATGTAGAATGTGGTTAAATATTTTTAAATAACACTATAGAGTATATGCTCCAGTTAACGAAAAACTCAATATTTTCGTAGGGGTTAACCTACAAATTTTGAGTGAAATTCAAAAAATATTACAATATTGTTTTATTGCATAGATGCATCATCCACTTACATATTATGATGTTCAAAGAGGTTAGGAACTTTTGTTGTCTCCGTTTCGTTAAATAATAGTGATTTACTAATGTTTATTCCAATTATTTATGCAGTATATGAATTTAAACTAAATTAATTATTAAAAAATAGAATGATGTAAGTGTAACTTGAAAGATAGTGTAGAATACATTAATACAAATATAGAATGTGGTTAAATATTTTTAAACAACACTATAGAGTATAAGCTCCAGTTAACGAAAAACTCAATATTTTCGTAGGGGTTAACCCACAAATTTTGAGTGAAATTCAAAAAATATTACAATATTGTTTTATTGCATAGTTGCATCCTCCACTTACATACAATGATGTTAAAAGAGCTTAGGAACCTTTGTTGTCTCCGTTTCGTTAAATAATAGTGATTTAATAATGTTTATTCCAATTATTTAAGCAATAAATGAATTTAAACTAAATTAATTGTTCAAAATTAGAATGATGTAAGTGTACCTGGAAAGATAGTTTATAATACATTAATACAAATTTAGAATGTGGTAAAATATTTTTAAACAACACTAAAGAGTGTAAGCTCGAGTTAACGAAAACCTCATAATTTTCGTAGGGGTTAACCTACAAATTTTGAGTGAAATTCAAAAAATATTACAATATAGTTTTATTGCATAGTTACATTCTCCACTTACATACTATGATGTTTAAAGAGGTTAGGAACCTTTGTGGCCTCCGTTTCGTTTAATAATAGTGATTTAATAATATTTATTCTCCTTATTTAAGTAATATACGAATTTAAATTAATTGTTAAAAATTAGAATGATGTAAGTGTACCTTGAAAGATATTTTAGAATACATTAATACAAATTTATAATGTGGTTAAATATTTTTAAACAACACTAAAGAGTATAAGCTCCAGTTAACGAAAAACACAATATTTTCGTAGGGGTTAACCTACAAATTTTGAGTGAAATTCAAAAAATATTACAATATTGTTTTATTGCATAGATGCATCCTCCACTTACATATTATGATGTTCAAAGAGGTTAGGAACCTTTGTTATCTCTATTTCGTTAAATAATAGTGATTTAATAATGTTTATTCCAATTATTTAAGCAGTATATGAATTTTAACTTAATTAATTGTTAATAATTAGAATGATGTAAGTGTACCTTGAAAGATAGCTTAGAATACATTAATACAAATGTAGAATGTGGTTAAATATTTTTAAACAACACTATAAAGTATATGCTCCAGTTAACGAAAAACTCAATATTTTCGTAGGGGTTAACCTACAAATTTTGAGTGAAATTCAAAAAATATTACAATATTGTTTTATTGCATAGTTGTATCCTCCACTTACATATTATGATGGTCAAAGAGTTTAGGAACCTTTATTGCCTTCGTTTCATTAAATAATAGTGATTTAATAATGTTTATTCCACTTATTTAAGCAGTATTTGAATTTAAATTAATTGTTAAAAATTAAAATGATGTAAGTGTACCTTGAAAGATAGTTTAGAATACATTAATACAAATGTAGAATGTGGTTAAATATTTTTAAACAACACTATAAAGTATATGCTCCAGTTAACGAAAAACTCAATATTTTCGTAGGGTTAACCTACAAATTTTGAGTGAAATTCAAAAAATATTACAATATTGTTTTATTGCATAGTTGCATCCTCCACTTACATATTATGATGGTCAAAGAGTTTAGGAACCTTTATTGCCTTCGTTTCATTAAATAATAGTGATTTAATAATGTTTATTCCACTTATTTAAGCAGTATTTGAATTTAAATTAATTTTTAAAAATTAAAATGATGTAAGTGTATTGAAAGATAGTTTAGAATACATTAATAAAAATGTAGAATGTGGTTAAATATTTTTAAACAACACTAAAAGTATAAGCTCCAGTTAACGAAAAACTCAATACTTTCGTAAGGGTTAAACCTACAAATTTTGAGTGAAATTCAAAAAATATTACAATATTGTTTTATTGCATAGATGCATCATCCACTTACATATTATGATGTTCAAAGAGGTTAGGAACCTTTGTTGTCTCCGTTTCGTTAAATAATAGTGATTTACTAATGTTTATTCCAATTATTTATGCAGTATATGAATTTAAACTAAATTAATTATTAAAAATTAGAATGATGTAAGTGTAACTTGAAAGATAGTGTAGAATACATTAATACAAATATAGAATGTGGTTAAATATTTTTAAACAACACTATAGAGTATAAGCTCCAGTTAACGAAAAACTCAATATTTTCGTAGGGGTTAACCCACATATTTTGAGTGAAATTCAAAAAAATTTACAATATGGTTTTATTGCATAGTTGCATCCTCCACTTACATATTATGATGGTCAAAGAGTTTAGGAACCTTTGTTGTCTCCGTTTCGTTAAATAATAGTGATTTAATAATGTTTATTCACATTATTTATTCAGTATATAAATTTAAACTAAATTAATTGTTAAAAAATTGGAATGATGTAAGTGTACCTTGAAAGATAGTTTAGAATACATTAATAAAAATTTATAATGTGGTTAAATATTTTTAAATAACAGTATAGAGTATAAGCTCCAGTTAACGAAAAACTCAATATTTTCGTAGGGGTTAACCCACAAATTTTGAGTGAAATTCAAAAAATATTACAATATGGTTTTATTGCATAGTTGCATCCTCCACTTACATATTATGATGGTCAAAGAAGTTAGGAACCTTTGTTGTCTCCGTTTCGTTAAATAATAGTGATTTAATAATGTTTATTCAAATTATTTAAGCAGTATATGAATTTAAACTAAACTAATTGTTAAAAATTAGAATGATGTAAGTGTACCTGGAAAGATATTTAGAATACATTAATACAAATGTAGAATGTGGTTAAATATTTTTAAATAACACTATAGAGTATATGCTCCAGTTAACGAAAAACTCAATATTTTCGTAGGGGTTAACCTACAAATTTTGAGTGAAATTCAAAAAATATTACAATATTGTTTTATTGCATAGATGCATCATCCACTTACATATTATGATGTTCAAAGAGGTTAGGAACTTTTGTTGTCTCCGTTTCGTTAAATAATAGTGATTTACTAATGTTTATTCCAATTATTTATGCAGTATATGAATTTAAACTAAATTAATTATTAAAAATAGAATGATGTAAGTGTAACTTGAAAGATAGTGTAGAACACATTAATACAAATATAGAATGTGGTTAAATATTTTTAAACAACACTATAGAGTATAAGCTCCAGTTAACGAAAAACTCAATATTTTCGTAGGGGTTAACCCACAAATTTTGAGTGAAATTCAAAAAATATTACAATATTGTTTTATTGCATAGTTGCATCCTCCACTTACATACTAATGATGTTAAAAGAGCTTAGGAACCTTTGTTGTCTCCGTTTCGTTAAATAATAGTGATTTAATAATGTTTATTCCAATTATTTAAGCAATAAATGAATTTAAACTAAATTAATTGTTCAAAATTAGAATGATGTAAGTGTACCTGGAAAGATAGTTTATAATACATTAATACAAATTTAGAATGTGGTAAAATTATTTTTAAACAACACTAAAGAGTGTAAGCTCGAGTTAACGAAAACCTCATAATTTTCGTAGGGGTTAACCTACAAATTTTGAGTGAAATTCAAAAAATATTACAATATAGTTTTATTGCATAGTTACATTCTCCACTTACATACTATGATGTTTAAAGAGGTTAGGAACCTTTGTGGCCTCCGTTTCGTTTAATAATAGTGATTTAATAATATTTATTCTCCTTATTTAAGTAATATACGAATTTAAATTAATTGTTAAAAATTAGAATGATGTAAGTGTACCTTGAAAGATATTTTAGAAATACATTAATACAAATTTATAATGTGGTTAAATATTTTTAAACAACACTAAAGAGTATAAGCTCCAGTTAACGAAAAACACAATATTTTCGTAGGGGTTAACCTACAAATTTTGAGTGAAATTCAAAAATATTACAATATTGTTTTATTGCATAGATGCATCCTCCACTTACATATTATGATGTTCAAAGAGGTTAGGAACCTTTGTTATCTCTATTTCGTTAAATAATAGTGATTTAATAATGTTTATTCCAATTATTTAAGCAGTATATGAATTTTAACTTAATTAATTGTTAATAATTAGAATGATGTAAGTGTACCTTGAAAGATAGCTTAGAATACATTAATACAAATGTAGAATGTGGTTAAATATTTTTAAACAACACTATAAAGTATATGCTCCAGTTAACGAAAACTCAATATTTTCGTAGGGGTTAACCTACAAATTTTGAGTGAAATTCAAAAAAATATTACAATATTGTTTTATTGCATAGTTGTATCCTCCACTTACATATTATGATGGTCAAAGAGTTTAGGAACCTTTATTGCCTTCGTTTCATTAAATAATAGTGATTTAATAATGTTTATTCCACTTATTTAAGCAGTATTTGAATTTAAATTAATTGTTAAAAATTAAAAATGATGTAAGTGTACCTTGAAAGATAGTTTAGAATACATTAATACAAATGTAGAATGTGGTTAAATATTTTTAAACAACACTATAAAGTATATGCTCCAGTTAACGAAAAACTCAATATTTTCGTAGGGTTAACCTACAAATTTGAGTGAAATTCAAAAAATATTACAATATTGTTTTATTGCATAGTTGCATCCTCCACTTACATATTATGATGGTCAAAGAGTTTAGGAACCTTTATTGCCTTCGTTTCATTAAATAATAGTGATTTAATAATGTTTATTCCACTTATTTAAGCAGTATTTGAATTTAAATTAATTTTTAAAAATTAAAATGATTGTAAGTGTATTGAAAGATAGTTTAGAATACATTAATAAAATGTAGAATGTGGTTAAATATTTTTAAACAACACTAAAAAGTATAAGCTCCAGTTAACGAAAAACTCAATACTTTCGTAAAGGTTAAACCTACAAATTTTGAGTGAAATTCAAAAATATTACAATATTGTTTTATTGCATAGATGCATCATCCACTTACATATTATGATGTTCAAAGAGGTTAGGAACCTTTGTTGTCTCCGTTTCGTTAAATAATAGCGATTTACTAATGTTTATTCCAATTAGTTATGCAGTATATGAATTTAATACTAAATTAAATTATTAAAAATTAGAATGATGTAAGTGTAACTTGATAGATAGGTAGAATACATTAATACAAATATAGAATGATGTGTTAACTATTTTTAAACAACACTATAGAGTATAAGCTCCAGTTAACGAAAAACTCAATATTTTCGTGGGGAACCCACATATTTTGAGTGAAATTCAAAAAATTTACAATATGGTTTTATT
>JAATWR010000258.1:0-16880 GCA_018703725.1 Brassica juncea
CTCCATGCGGATGAAGTTGTGCGAGTGGGCGATGGCGTCCTGGAGAGACGTGGAAGGGCTTCGATACAAGTCCTCTCGGAACATAGAATCCAGGTGCAGAGTGTTCATCAGAGCGTCGATGGCGATGTGGTCAGGGATGTCGATCCTGGACACGACCGATTTGAAGCGCTCCATGAAGTCGCGAAGGCTCTGGTCTTTCGTCTGCTTGAGGTTCCATAAGCTGGAGGCTGTCGTTTCTCGCTTGGCAAACATGATGTAGGTCTTCATGAACGCCGATGAAAGTTCCCTGAAGCTGCTGATGGAGTTCTCCGAGAGTCCTGAGAACCAAGTTAAAGCTTGTTCGTGAAGTGTCTCCACGAACAGTTGACAGTAGGCAGCATCCTTCTCGTCATCGGGTAGTCGAGCGTGAGCCATCGCGATATTGAAGGCTGTCATATGCTCCACGGGACAGCCGCCAGGTTTGTACTGTGGGACGCGCATCTTTTCGATTTTTCGGAAGGTGACGTCAGTCAGCGCGCTGGTAAACGGGGTACGTTCGGTGGAGGCGAGAACGCTTTTGATCTGTGGCGCAGCACTGGTGACCTTGTGAATGGTGGAGCTCATCTGTTGAAAGTTGAGCTTGAGCACGGCTATCTCACGTATGGTCGTGAGATCTGGACCTGCTGGAGCTGCTTCCGCGGGGGGAGTCTCGGTTGGTCATAGCTCTTCGGGGGCGTCGTCGGCGACTGGAGCCGTAGGGTTAGTGTTGAAGAGTTGTCTTCGGAAAGGTCGAGGGTTACTCGTTTGTCCGGCGGGAGCCGCTGTCAGCGCCGCAACGAGCATAGCGAGCTGAGCTTGGGTTTGCTTCTGTATCTCGTCCTGTTGAGCGAAGCGCGCCATGACTGAGGTCATGAAGTCGAGCGGAAGAGGAGTCTCGGGTTCAGAGGGTGGATTTGGCTCTTCCCTCACGTCGCCGGAGGTGTTTGGGTCTCCGGGCATGGTTGATCTGTAACGCTACTTTGTTCCTAGCCCCACGGTGGGCGCCAAATTGTTTTGCGTGTAAAACTGGTTCAAGAACAATATAAGCGAGAAGCGGGGCGAACAAGACGTTTTATAGATCTGAGAATGTGATTACAAACGGATGGAAAAGAGTGATGAAACAGTCGGAGAGCGAAGTACAGAGCTCGGCGAGTATCTATGAACTTATTGAAACCCTAGATCTAGCCGCTCAAGTCAGTGTGTGAAAGTCTCGATCCCCTTCTTACTGTTGCCTCTTTCCCCTTTTTATAGAGCCGTCTTGCCGTTTTGCCCTTTAGCGCGCTTACGCTTCGTTGGGCTTCCTCTCTGTTGGGCCTTATTGGGAGTCCCTTTAAAGATGTGTTTGGATATTTCTCCTTTGGTCGGTCTAGCCGGTCGGCTAAGGCCGCTTAGAGTCGATGGGCCGGCGATCCTAGATAGTCTCCTTTATTTGATGGGCCTTGAGGAGGGGTATAACCCATCTCCTACAGGCAAGACCTAGGTTTACTCTCGGACTGAGGCTTTGCGATGACAAATCGGCTTCCGTTTTGCCTGTTTGCGATTTTAACCTGACTCGTACCGTTTAAAATCTGCGAATTGTTGTCGGCTTATACGATTTGTTTGGGCGTGAGTCGAGCTACTTCCTTTACGAAGAGCTAGAACAAAATTTTGGATTTCTTGTATAGCGCGCTATGTTTATCCTTGTCGGATGTAAGAGAGCCTGCCCCTTGAAGGGCGGCTATTTGTTTGTTTAGGACATTAGAGTTCATTTGTTGTGATCAGCAACAACGAAATGATACCGTTTTTGAGGTGCGTTTGTATGTTCAGAGACGAAGATTTCGTCTGCAATATTTTGCGGAAAAGAATGTCCTTCAAGCGTTAGCGACTGTTGGTGTCAAAATCGGTCGCGACGGAATCAATGACTGAAAGTCTCTAGAAAGTATTTCTGAAAACAAAAGTCTCGGATAATTTCTAAAAGGAGTTATACGAAATTTCCTCAAGTTAGAATATCCACTCTCTGTGAGATCGGAAGACTACGGGTGTGCGTGGACGAGAATCCCCGGAAAGATCGGTCCGCTCGCCCAACGACATCAAGATTCGATCACCACAAAACCCTAAACATAAAATAATCTGCCTCGAAACTTCGAAGAGGTCGTTTTCTTCAAACCGTGAGGAACCAGAAACGATCAAGATATCAAAATCGAAGCCCTCGCCGAGATCTAAGCCTCGTTCTCTGGAGGGATCTAACTCTGGGGTGGACACCGCGAAAGTCCTTCAAACTCCAAAGATTTCCCCACGAACCTAACTGGAAAGAGCGTTCAAGGCGTCAAAACCCACGCGCAAGACCCCTGGCCCCGGCGCACGCTCACGCGGCCCCTGTCGCCGGCGGCAAACCGGCCTGGGGCGCCGGCGTCAGCGCCGTCACGCGAGCCTGGCCTGGCACCGCGGCAAATAACCCAGGCCTGCGCCGGCGGCACGCTCCCGCGTGCCGTCCTGGCGCGGCGGGCACCCCTGCCTGGCGCCGGCGACGCGTCACGCAACGGCCTGGCGCCGTCGGCAAGCCGCCTGACTCCGGTCGAAAAGGCCCGCTCTTCCGGTCTCAGGTCCCATCAGCTCGGTCCTGATCCCATCTTTGGCTTTGTTTTGGTCGATCCTCGTGATTTGGTACGATCACGGCTCGGAATTACATCTTTCGATTGGGTTGGGAATTGTCCCTCATGTTTTCGACAAACAACTAGAAGGATTTGGATTTCTCGTATAAATATCGTAAAAACACAGATCGATTAACCTAACACGATTCCTTTAGGATATACGTTTACTTTACGAGAAAGATTGGTCTTTTCTTCGATAAATCGTGTAAACGTTCAACGACTTTAAGACAAGTCCCGGACTTCTTCCGTTTTAAATCAGGCCCAATCATGCTATGACGGTTTAATATATTCCATTTCCGCCCGAACTCGGTAACCTCAGTCAACCGAAAATAGCGGAAAACTCGAGGATAATTACCGACGATCGACGAAAATGGAATATTCCTAAGAGATCAGCTTTGGGCCCAAGGCGAGGTCCCCATCTTACGGAAAACCGACCTGAGCGGGTATATAAGGAGAGCAAGAGCGAGAGAAGGGGAATCCGAAAATTAGACTTAGAGCCTGCTAACTTAAGAATTAGGGTTTAAGTGGTTGACTAGCGGAGCAAGGCTTAGGACGTTTGTCCTGCCTGCGATCTATCTTTTTCGTTATCTCAAATCTCCTCTGTCTTCGGAGAATCCTTGTATTCATATCTTTCATTTAATAAACGGCCTTCGAAGCAAATGTCGCAATTTTTTATCTTTGTCATCTTTAACTTTCTCGATTTCGTGTGGTCCAACGCAGAGATCCGGACCTTCAAGGAAAGTCGGGTAACTTGCTTTCCTCCGCATGTTATTCATAAAAATCGACAGTGGAGTTTTTGGTTCCCACATTTGTCGCTAGAAGGAGGGGGGGTACGATTCTCTAACCTCGAAAACCACCAATCTTCGAAGTCAGTATGGCTTCGTCAGTCAATCCGCGACATCGTATCTTTCGAGGACCGATCAACAACCTAGTATGGCCACAGCCAAACCCCAAACGACAATCTCCTCGTAATAGAACTCACGATCCAGGATGTTACAGTAGCAACGGGTATTATTCGACACCCGATGCCGGGCTAATATATCTCTAAAAGCAACCTGTCAGAGGATGGGCGCGATCTAAGCATCCTTACGATGACCCCCCAGTATTCGGACTCTCGGGAGAAGTTATGAACCCTCGGTTCTACTACCCCTCTAGTCAGAGTCGGGAGGCGTCGCCAAAAACCGCGGAACATTCCCTGGTGATCGATGGTCCGACAATCCATACAACAGCGATAGTTGGAACTGGAACTCGTGGCTAAACTCCATGAGTCCCCCATCGACATTCCACCTATGCCTCAGTTCCCCGACGCCCGTCGGTGTCGAAACAATACATGGTAGTCCCGATCAGCACAGACTACCTCGTACCGAACTAAACGGAAACTTCTCTGAAATCGAGACCTCTCGGAAAAGCAAACGATTCACGACGTCCCGGAAACCTCTGGCAGTCCCAAGAAGCTGAGGCCCTAGAGGGAAGCGTGAACAACCTGCGAACCGTGGTGGGTGCAATTTTGTGCCTCGACGATTCCATCCCTGAACGGTGCTCGAAATCAGAGCTAACCTCCGCGACCAATAAAAGCAGAGCTCATCTTCATGCCTCAAAAAGAACCTTCAGTACGTTCGCTTGGCTGCTGAGGATATGCCGGAAATGAAATTAGCGTAACATCACAACTAACATCACCCCCCCCCCCCCCCGCCCACGGAGGTGGGTGAGGTCGAGGAACGGGGAAGTCTAGGGGGGGGGTACGGCGACGACTCACCACCCCTTAAAACAAAGAGACTAAGCTGGGACCGACCTGCGTTACCCCAGTCAACTTTTAATTCAAATCCCTCAAAGTGAGTTCTCTAAAGAATTTATATCATAATTGCTTGCAACACCTTCTTGGGTTCACAAAAGAGGGCGGAAAGAGAGTCAAACCAGGGGACAGGTGTATTTACTGAACAGTTATCAAAAGAGGGGAAAAGGGAGGAATCATCTGTGTCATTTCATTCACGGATCTGAATAACCTGTCCGAATACTGCTTCCCTCTCCCCCGCACATCCCCTACTTTTCTATCAACTTCTAAAAATTCTGTCATCATGACGTTTTTCCGGACTACAATCAATCAATGAATCCCCGACGCGAAAAAACTGCTTCAGCCGACCGCGGAACGTAATGTGCTACAGGGTAATCCTTTCGGTCCCTTAAAAACGCAGTGCAACGTATCACACTCGTCAACATAATGTTTGCTAGCCCTCGGAAAAACTATGGAGGTTACACAATCGATGATATGCCTCGTAAAATCTCTACGAACAAGATCATAGCCCAAGAGGAATTTTTGCACGCTCACCAGCATAACATGAACCTCAACCCGGCGAAATTCACATTTGCATGCACGGAGCATCCTTCCTACCTCGTAACGTCTCGCGGATCGAGCCAATCCCCTAACAAATCGACGCCTTGATTAGAGATGGCCTCCCGAGAACCAGCGAGAATCCCAAAGGCAAACCGAAGGATTCGGGCTTGAACCGTTTGATCCGCAACTCTATGGGGTAGTGCCTACGTTTTACGAAACATTAAAGGGAACCAGACGTTCGAATGATCCGAGCAATGTGAAAAATCCTTTCCAACAGTTTTTGAAATTACCTGGCCTCCCCAGTCCTCACACTCGGTGGAGGTTAAACCTCTTTTTTTTCCTTTTTCCTCTATATCGCATGTTTCCGCAACGCAGTCTGTGGCGTCTATACAAGACCGCGAACAAAAGCCATCTTTTATACGTACCCAAGACATTACTACGGATGCGAAACTGATACCCCGCTATAGGAAAAATTAGCATTCGCCGTCCTAACCTCGGCAATAAAAACAGACCATATTTCCAGTCCAATACTATAGTGGTTCTCACCGTTCCCAGTCTGTGCGGATAATCCTGGCACAATCGGCCATCTGTAGGCTCCAAATGGGCAATCGCTAGTGAAACGACGTCGAATACTCGCCAGCCATAATGCAAGTCCCAAGTACTTGCGATTCCTGGTAGGTTACCCACTAGAGATTACTAATATAACGCGGACCAAAACGCAACTTGGGTCCTCCATTCGACGCTTCGTCCAAACAAGATCCGGAAATCGAAATACGACTCACCCCCTCACAGGAAATCCTAGAACATCTTTCCGATTTGCTTTTCATTCTTCAAACAATGAGGCAATACGAAGCACTCTCGCAGGCTTGCGGCTGGCCAGGATTAAAAATCCGTAATATTCCACCTTACTCGATTCTCATTAGTCGCCATCATACAGCGGAGAATATGAGGCGGGGGGGAGAAAATATCACGCATATCTAAAACCGTCCAAGAACTGGCTCGTAGTTTCGACCAGTTCGCCCTGACCAGAATTTCCTCGCTGAAAAGTCCAGTCCGACGCCTTAGGCTGCCCTTAGCCTCAAGCTCAGATCCAGGCTCAAGGATAATCCCGTGAATTCCATCGAACATCCAATCATCGAACCACGGTGTCGTCAGCTAATCCGGGGAAGATTTAAAGGGAAAGAATCGAGGACTAGCCAAGGGATTACCCAAACCGAGTACCGGCTGCGACGCCCTTGGTTAGAACCAATCGAGCCTATACATGAATGGAACCTTAACCCGCCGAAAAATGGCGCTCGTAAAGTGAAAACCCAAGTGGCAGCGGTAGTCACGATGAGGGAGAATTTATAGTGTGTTTTCTCCCGTCCTCTCATCGACATGCGGCAGAAGGAGAAAGGGAAGAAGATCATGGAAGAGGTCAATTCTGAATCATCGGAACTCATTCTTGCGGAGATCTCTCGCAGTAAAATCAACGCCACGTTTTTTAATGGCCAACCATGGTTAAAAAAAACTGCGAGATCCCCGGATGCTAGAAAGGCCAAGGCCTGTCCAAACATACCCGCGGAAATCCCCTCTCTTATCTCGCCCCCCCTATCCTTTCATCGGCATGGTCCATGACCTTGTCGACCTGCACCCAGTCAAAACAGACGCTTCTCCTAGTCCTTAAGATTTCTTTTCCAATGGTAACAGCAGATCCTACGCAAGTATCAAAGACAACACAGTTCGAGAACTTCGTCTGAAACATAATCATAACTAGACCATGGGTCCCATACGAAATCCGGTCACAGACAATGATCTCAATTTATCTCTGCTCGATCGAAGCATTCGCGAAAGTGAAATAACTACTTACAAGTCAACCCCCAGGTTCCGCATGCAACGACAGCCAAGACCATCAAAATACCGTCCTTGCGGACTAAAAATGCGCATAACGCCAAAAGGGGCGATGGGCAAGGAGTTCGAGGAGTCTTTGGTCACATCGTACAAAAACCCCAAGAGGGCTACAGTGAAACCCTTCGCTTCGTTTGGAACGGAATTCATATCCCCCGAGGAAGTAACTCCCCCCGTAGTGCGGAGAAGATTCCTCCCCGAACAGAAGATCTAACACGCTATGATGCTGGATAAATCTCGATCTTATCAATGACGCGTACCCAGTGCCGCTCAGGTACTCGAATCCAAATTACCAGCACGCTCCGCAAGGTACTACAACTCCCTACGCATCGCAGGTTCAAAAAGGCATTTAGTCTTACGAAGTCTTCAAAACACTCCTACGCAACCAGAAACTGGGAGCAACTGGACTGACCATACCAAGTCATAAAAGTAGTCCACAGGTTCATACAAATCGCAAACATGCTAGACGTCAAAAATCCCGAGAACTTTGGAATCTAGCACCTAAAATATACTACTCACTAACGATAAAAGAGGTCTAAGAACTACAGATGCTTGATCCCCAACAAGGTTTACGTATCACTCACGGCCAACCCGGCGGATTCGCTATCCCCCCCAAAAAAAAGGGGGGGGGGTGTTACTATACTCGTATACTCCCACAAATTTCGAAGACGTCTAACTTTTTTGAAACTTTTTCATAGTCACGGCTTTTTCAAATAGCCGAAACGGCACAACAACGGATCTATGTATCCACTAAGCGACTTATTCTCCAAAAAACAAATCCCGGAGGCTACACCCCTCATAGCAAAGTGAACTGTAGACGCTTCTACCCTTGGTCAATTTACGCGACCCCCTTGTCCGCGTCCAAACGGAAACAAAACGTTTTCTTCTGGTTGCTGAACATTCGCAATAAACATCCCCAAAGCCGCCCAACGTTTCAATCACGAATCGGCATAGGAAAAATCGACCTTCAGCACTGCGACGCAACGGCTGTGGGACCCTGAAATTTCCCACACGAACCTCATATTTAATGAATAAGATTGCGTAGGAAAGCCACGTTAACCCGACTTTTACCGTGAACCGTTCTCGTATTCTCTGCGCAGCCACACCAATGTTACGAAATAATCGGCCAAAAGTTTGTTAGAGATTTGAGACTGGACTATAAGACAAATTGCTGCCTACTACGCCTTTCGAGATCACGTCGACGTCTTCAGTTTTTGAAAAAGCAATAACAGAGATCGACTCGTCTGGTGGGTGTCGGTCTAGATGAGCGTTTGTCCAGATAAAACCGGCCTGTCGAAGATCACGCCTAGGGTTTCTTCATGTGCGTAGCTCTTATACAGATGTCCGATTCCTTCCGAAGAGGAGCGATATTTGCGACAGGAGGCGGCAGACGTTTCTAGGGCCTGTTCGTCTATATGAGCGTTTGGTCATATAGACGGGCATGTCGAAGATTAATGCTAGGTTTCTATGTGCGGAGCTCTGAGTAAAGTATAGTTAAATCCTTCCGAGAGGAAGTGGTCCTTTGGAGAAGATAAAACTAGAAACAGAGGCGGCCAAACGTTCTGATCCTGCCCTCGCTGGCCTAAACCGCCTAATTCTAAGTTCTCTAAGCTAGCAGGATCTGCTAAGTCTCCACTCTAGGATTTTCGGATCCCCTTCTCTTCATTCCTTGCCCTTCACTTATATATCCACTCCAAGGTCGTTTGCCTTAGATGATGGACCTCGCCTTTAGGGCCCAACTTATCTCTTCGGAGTTTCCATTTTCGTCGATCTTTGTATTATCCTCGAGTTTTTTCGTGACTTGATGTTTATTCCGATATTCGGGATAATACAACCGTCATAGCCTGATTGGCTGAATTCCTAAATTCGTAAGTTAGTCCTGGACTTGTCTTAAGTCGTTAAACGTTTTATACGATTTCTCCGAAAGACTATCTTGCTGCGTAAAATAAACCCGTAAACCCAACGGGATCGATGTTCAAGTTAATCGACCTTGTTCTATACGATATCTTCTACCTGAAATCCAAATCCTTCTAGTTTTTTGATCGTAAAACATCGAGAACGATTCCAATCGAGTCGTAGGATGTTTATTCCGTAGCCGTGATCGTCCCAAATCTCTGATGATGATCCAAACAAGCCAGATGGATAACTACGACACATGGGACCGAGACCATACGAGGGCCTGACCGGCGCATCGTGGCCGCTGCTCCTCGACCGTTTCCCCATGTCCTTTTCGCGCTCTTGATTGCCACCCCTACGACTGGGTTGCCTGCCTGGTCGCCATTAGGCCGGTTGCCCTCTTGCCCCATGCCGCACTCCCCCCTGGTGCCTTACTCGGCTTTTAGGTCACCTTTTTGCCTTCTCATCCTTCCAGCCCTTTCTGTTATCCTCCTGTGTCTCCTATTCAGCGCTGTCCCTTTGCTTGTTCTTCCGTTCCTTCCTTCACCCCTTCCCTGGGTTTCGTCACGATGTTTCTTGTGGAATTTTTCGGGGGTCCGCTGCCCTCCTACCTCTTCTGTGACATTTCTTCCTTTCCCTTATCAAGCGTGGGGGTCTCAAGCCTTACTTTTCCTCGTCTTCTCCAAGTTCCTTTGACCTCTGCCTTTTCCTTTTTCCGTCAGTCCTTCGATCCATTCTGTTCCACTCCAGTCTCCATCTGTATTGTTTCCTCTACCGTACACTCCCGCGGGTCCACCGTTCTATGAGTTGTCGCCGTCGGCTCTCCTCTGACGGTTGCCGCTCCCAGGCGTTCCACCGTCTCCTTTGGGCAATAGGAACGCCTTGTTCCTCTTCCATCGTTTGTCCTTCCTGGCTCCCTGGCCTCGGCCATCTTGGCCACGTTTTTGCAGGGGAACCCCCGCCAGCCCCATAGCCCCTTTTCTGTTTTCCCCGCTGCATCCATCCTTCCCGCCTGCTCTTTCCTCCGTTCTCCCATTCCTTAGTGCCCGTCTCCAGGCTTAGAGTCCCTGGCGTCTTCGATTTTGATCTATCGTTTTCTGGTTCCTCACAAGGTTTTGAGAGAACGACCTCTTCGAGTTTCGAGGCAGATTTTTTATGTTTAGGGTTTTGTTGTGATCCAATCTTGATGTCGTTGGGCGAGCGGACCTTTTTTCCGGGGATTCTCGTCCACCGCCACCCGTTAGTCTTCGATCTCACGAGAGTGGATATTCTAACTTGAGGAATATTCGTATAACTCCTTTTAGAAATTATCCGAGACTTTTTGTTTCATAGAAGACTTTCTAAGACTTTCAGTCATTATTCCGTCGCGACCGATTTTTGACACAACTCCATGTTAGCGCCCGCCATCAAGGAGAAGGCTACCCCACGTTGCTGCGCGGAGCCCGGCCCCAGTCTTATATCAACATTCGATGATGTATGATGATACCTGATAATAAGGCAATGGTTGAAGGCTCCTGTTGAAAGTGGTAAGATTGGGGCTGTGCGCCTTTCGAAGGCTGCCTACGTACCCTTGGTAGGTATCAGCCTTCTAGTTTCTTTTGGAGTTTAAGAACCTTGTGATCTTTTTTCCCACTTCCTCGGCGAGCTTATATGGTCTGGTTATGTTGCATGAAGAGACTTCGAGCATGCATGCTGTTGATGTATTTGTTTTTGCGATTATTTGCTGAACTTCAGTTTGTTTCGAATGTATAGAGAAAGGGTTTGAGTTGTCGTCTCATTCCTAGTTTCCCTGATGATCACCGTACCTATTGTTTTGCATAAAGCGCGATTTTTCCGCGTTTTAACCCGATTTACGCGGAAAGTTCGTGAAACGAAAGCTTAAGGAGAGAACAATTTTTGTATCTCGTATACCATACATGTCTGTGAGATGTCAAGATCCCAGCGGTGCTGGGTTTTAGAGGCAACCTAGGTTTACTCTGGACTGAGCCTTTGCGATGACAAATCCGGCTTCGTTTTGCTGTTTGCGATTTTACTCACTCTTACCGTTTTAAATCCGCGAATTGTTGTCGGCTTAGATGATTTGTCTGGGCGTGAGTCGAGCTACTTTCCTTTACGAAGAGCTAGACCAAAATTTGATTTCTTTTATACCCTCTATGTTTATCCTTGTCGGATTGCAAGAGACCTACCCCTTGAAGGGCGGCTATTTGTCTGTTTAGGAGACGTGAGTTCGTTTGTTGTGATCAGCAACAACGAAATGATGCCGTTTAGAGCATGTTACCGTTTGAGGTGTGTTTGTATGTTTTGAGTTTTAGAACAGATTTCGTCTGGAACTTTTGAGGAAAGAATGTCCTTCGGCGTTAGCGACGTCTCGCATGTGAAGGTCGAGTTTTCCCTTGTGGTCCGTAAATTTTCGTGGTTGAAAATGTTCCGGCTAAAAGGGAAAAGGGTCTTTGCGAGATAGTTGCAGTTCGCTCCAGAAACTTTGTTGTTTCGGTTTAGGCAGGCCAGAGGTCGCCGTAATGTTCGACCCAGAGCCCGGAGTAAGCTCTACATTACCATGCACTTGCTTGTAAGTTTTTGCCTATCCGGGATTGTTTGTATATATTAGATGACTCCTTAACTAACTCCTTGGAGCCCTGTCCGAGTGTTTCTTTTCATGCGTGTTACGGGCGTCATAGAACTGTTATCATTGAGACTATGTTAATACTTCTCCGTTAAACCGTATGGTTTTATGACTGAGTTTTGGTATGAAGAGTTTGTATCGTATGATTTCCGATTCCTGGTTATGCACAAGTTGCTTGCGTAATAAGGTCCATTGCGTTCCTATGACCAATCTTGGATTGTTTGTTTTTAGGAGTCCGTTAAGATGATTGGAGCGGTGCTCGCTCCGTAAGCTTTGGAATTGGCATGGAAGGCTATTTCAGCCGTATCGCCAAGGAAATTGTTGTAAACGATCAGCCATACCTATTAATGTCATGTTTAGTTTACGATTATCCTTAATATGGGGATGCCGATTCGGTTCGGGTTTTAACGGAAGGGCGTAGTTGGCCGAGGGCCAAATAGCTTGCCGAGATAGTCATTGCCAAGCATGACGGTTTTCTAGTTTATGGCTGAATGCTTTTTAGAACGATCTTCCTCACTTTAGGTCTTAGTATAGCGATGAACATGGCTCGTAAAATTACTTTTTTTGTTGCATGACAAATCGTTTCAATTTTAATCCGAAAAAGGTGACAAAGTTTTACAGGATCGACGCAGGACCGTCGGGTTTTCCTCGGATTTTTTCTCTCGGGAAGGCCGTCAACAAAACAACGCGGGGTGCAGCAGGAGCAGAAACCTTGTGAGCGAACTGTCTAATGTTCAGTTTACCCGTTGGGACCATTTATGTATTTTACGAATTTGCTTGTATGAATGAAACTCGACCAATCATAGGATATTTCTCGTAGAAAGTGATGTAAGGGTTGTTTCGCAAGTTAACCGGAGACGTTTCTCACAATTCTTGCGATAAATATTCGCAGACCGCGTGATTGTGTTATCCTCATTCACTTTTGCTACTGCGAAATCGTTTTGCTAAGACCTTATCCTGGTTTTTTTCCAAGGCTATTTTTATTTTAAAAGTTCTTGTTATCAACAAGTAATGGATAGACCGGTTTCATAGCTAGAAAAAACTCGGCAGTTTGTTACGTACATGTTGTCCAGCCGGATGTACACAGGGAAATTTTTCCGTAAGGATTTTCGACCTTGGACGAAAGCTGCTTCGAACTAACTATGGAGTTTATTAAATGGTTTTCGTTTTTTCGTAGTTCACCAGTCATTCTATTAGTCTACGTGGTACACGTTTCTTAGCCGCGAGTTTGCGACGAGAGCCGACTTAGAGTTTTCAAGACATGTTTTGTAACGGTTGGCATCATTCCTTGGGGGGAGAAAGCGTTTTTTAGACGAATCTTATATAATAATTGGCTGCATTTGACGTTTGCTTTTGTGCAAAAGCGTTGTGGTCTTGAATGCTGACAGCAAAAAATTTTTCGAAATGGATTATACGTATAGGTATATCAGTACCTATCCCTTTCTTTTACGAAAGAAAACCGGGTTAAGCCGTCTTCCAAGCTGTGTTACGTTTTTCTTTCTGTTTTTAGGACCGAAGGGTATGAGTATGCTTTTTAAGAACGCTTGCGATCTTTCCGTTCTCGGTTTTTTACGAGAGACTAGATCGGTTTGCATGTCTGGCTGGGCCTGGCAACAAGGACCGATGGAATAGAGTGGAAATTTTGCCTAAGACTTGCTTGCCTAGACTATCCACCTAGGTCTCAATTCCCTAAATGTCCTACGCATTTTTCCAAAGACGTTTTTGTTCCTGTCCTACAAAGAATTTAAACCTTTTTAAAAAATTTCGAAAATGTCTTTTGGAGGTTTTCGGCATTTATCCGAAGGACCCATTTTCTCGGTATAGTCAGAACGATTTGGTTTTAAATACCGTTATCGTACCAAACTCACAAGATTTGATCTAAGCAAGCCAAGATGGATCGACCACGCAGATGGGGACCGCGACCAGACGAGGACGTCACCGACGCCAGGCCGTGGGTGCCCCGGCGCCATGCCAGCAACGCGTCCCGCGTGCCCCTGGCGCGCATGGCCGGTCCTTCCGCGCATGGGCCAAGCGCTCCCTGTCAGGCTGCCATCAATTTCCCCGTGCCGTCAAGTCCCTCCCCCCGGTTAAGTCCCCCCTTCTCAGCGATCCAATGACCGCTCGTCCCTTTCCTCCTGCTGCCCAGCCAATTTATCCCTGATTCTCTTTCTTTCCGCTCCTGCCCCTTTCACTCCTAACAGACCCATTTGTGCCCTACCTTCATCCAGTGCCTTTTTTCCTCCGTTCTGCCACTTCCATCCCCTCCCCTTTCGCGCCACTGAACCAGCCTGCTACTCCTACGCTTCCCCCTCCGCCGGTTGCCCCTTGGCGCAGCCAACGTCTAGACGCTATCCGCGCGTTCACAGTCTCGGCTCCTCCGACTAACCGACTCCTCTTTCGCTGCCAGCATCCGCTACCTCACTTCCGCCTTCCCTTTTTGTTCCTGGACCCAGTCCAGCCGACCGTCCGAGTGTGCCGCTTTGCCGCCCGTCCCGCTCCCGGTCCTAGGCTGTTGCTCCCTTCCGCATTTACTCCCCTCTTCCCTCGTGCCGCTTCCTCATCCTTTTCCCACCTGCTCCATTCTTTTCCTCCGTGTCTCCGCCAATCCCGCGTCCGCGCGTCCTGGCTTTCCTGCCTTGTGCATCCAGTGCCCTAGGCCTTGCCCTCTTTTCTCATCCACTCGTCCTCCTGGTTTCCGCCGCGCCATCCACCCTCGGTCCCTCGTGTCCCTGCTCCATCCGGTGCCTCTCTTCTCCATTCCATCCTCGTCCCTTCTGCTTTTTCCCCTCCGAGTGCCCGCCCTCTCGCGTCTGCCGCTCGACGGCTCTCTTGCCTCTGTCTTTTTTTTTCGTTGGTTGAGTCTTTCCCTCTCAGTCGTTTGCGGGAAATCCTTTTGTTTTGGAAGGTCCTTTTTAGCGATATTTCGAGATAACTGTTTTTGAGACCCCTAACAAGGCAAAGTGAGTTTCCATGAGGCCTAGGTGACCTTGGTGATGTTTTGTTGCGTCCACAGCAGGTGGCCGGAAGAGTAATTTTGTTCCCTTTCGTACAAATCTCAACTGAACTCCGAATTGAAACGAAACGAAACCATTTGGACCTAGACACACCAGAGAACAAGATTGGGCTCTATCTAGGCACCTGGGAAGACTGATCTTACCTTATGGCAAGTCGTCCTAGTAAGATCCGTCCGACTCCATCTTCGTTTTCCCCCCCCGTTTGTTCCTCGAGAGTTGTTTTGTAAGAGTATGGCAAGTGGGACTCGTTGAACCGATTTTGCGTGCTTCTGTTCCAACGAGTAATATAGGGTTTCCTCCTCCAAGTTTCGTCGAGGAAGAATAGTTTGTATTTTCCCGAGAGTTCTCGAAGAGAACGTTTTCTGTAGAACCTTGCTCGTTGTGATTTCTTCTTCCTAACTTGGAACAAGACGAATTTTTTGGGGTTGATAGATTTTATCGCTTGCCCTTCTGTTTGATAGAGAAATTGCGTCTCTTGTTTTTGTGCTTTCCTGTGGCGGAAAGCACGGTCTAAGTTTTTGATTGCTCGGATCACCGTGGCGTTTGCGTAAGCGTTGGCCATAGGAACATCACTGTCTTGGAAGTTGTTTTATAAACCATCGGTTGCGCAACTGCAACTTTTTCTTTTCATTTTCTCGGACATTGTTTCGATCCAAGCGCTTTTGCGGCCTATGATAAGGTAATCCTTCCCGCCCCTCCTTCCCTAGAACGACAGCCAAAACTGTGGGAACCGAAATTCACACCGTCAATTTATAATGTTGCGGAGGAACCAGTTAACCACACTTTCCCTGAAGGTCCGTTCTCTGCTACAGCCAACCCAAGTGACGATAATCAGGTAAAAAGATTTGTTGAGATTTGGACTGGACCTAAGAAAAGGCTGCCTACGTACCCCTTTCCGAGGCATCAATTCGGACGTAGTTCAGTTAGTAAAAATTGAACAAGAGACAACCGCTGGGGCGGGTTTCGTCTGTAATGAGCGTTTGTCATAGAACAGGCCATGATCGAAGATAACGCCTAGGGTTTTCTTTCAGTGGGAGCTCGTAAAGTGAAAGAATTGTCCCGACCGTCCGAGAGGACGGAGATTTGCGAGCAGGAGGCGGCCAGATGGTTTCTGAGGGCCTTGTGTTCCTCTAATTGAGCGTTGTCGATGAAGCTGGGCATGTCAGATATGCCTAGGGTTTCTATGTGGGCTACTGAGTAAAATATAGTTTAAATCCTTCCAGAGACCTGGGTCTCTGGCGTAAAGAAAAACGACAGAGCGGCCAAACGTCTGAGTCCTTCCATCGCTGGCCTAACCCCGCCTCAGTTAAGATTCTTAAGCTACATGGCATTCTCTAAGTCTCCAATCTAGGATTTTTCGGATCCCTCTCTCTGCCCTTTGCTCTCCTAATATCCACTACCATCAGTTCTGGTTTGCCTTAGATGATGGACCGTCTCGCCTTGGGCCCATCTTATCTCTTCAGGAACGTATTTCCATTTTCGTTCGATCTTTGTAATTATACCTCGAGTTTTTCGTGCTTGATGTTTCCGATTCGGGATATCGGACAAACCGTCATACCTATGGATTGGGGCCTATTCCTAAATTCGTACGTAGTCCTGGACTGTCTTAAGTCGTAAAACGTTTTATACGATTCTCGGAAAGACTTCTTTCTCGTAAAAGATAAACCGTTACAACCTAAAGATCGATGTTCAAGTTCATCGACCTTGTTCTATCGAATACTCTACGAGAAATCCAATCCTTCTCGTTTTTGTCGTAAAACAATCGAGGATTCCAATCGAGTCGTAGATTTATATTCCGTATCCGTGATCGTCCCAAACTCATGATGATTATCCAAACAACCAAGATGGGATCAAAACCGAACAGATGGAACCGAGACGCCGGACGAGGCCGTCGGACACGCCCAGCCGGGGTGCCGCCGGCCCGGCAGCCCGCCCTACGGTGCCGCCGGCGCCGGCCGGTTCCGCCCGCCAGCCACACCGCGCGACGGTTGCCCCCGCGCATTCCGTTGCCGCCTTCCCAGCCATCCGTTCACTGGTTCCTCCGCGCCATGTCCGCCCTCGATGGTGACGCCTGCGCCGGCGGCCGCGTCACTGGTGCTGCCCCCAGGTCGTGTTTCCTCTTGCGCCATGCACCCCGCTGACGTGCCTCGCCGGCGCAGGCCGTGCCCCGGGCCATGGGCCGTTTGACGGTGCCGCGCGCCAGGCTGGGTGCCTCCGTCCTAGTGCCCTTCCTTGCGCGGTTCCTTCTCCGCAGGCCGGTGCCGCCGGCGCCAGCCACCGTCCGACGGGTGGCCGCCGGCGCCAGCCGGTTGCCCGGCCAGGCCTTTGCCGTCCGCTCCAGGCCGTTTCCCCTCCCTTCCGTCCCGCACTGTTTCCTCCGCCTCTTCCAGTCCCTCTTTTTCAGCTTTTCCTCTCTCCACTTCCGTCCCTCGTTTCTCTTGTCCCTCTCCTGCTCCATCCGTTGTTCGCCCGCGCAGGCA